>OMLF01037256.1:4805-16926 GCA_900302615.1 Holocentrus rufus | reverse complement strand
TAAAAGGTTAACAGAAAAAACTGCAATAATTGCTTCACTACGCCATGTTTGAGAGAGCGAGGCGTAAAACTCTTACTTTAGATCTGAATCACTGCAACGCACATATTCTACTGGAAACCCCTATATGGCCTATATGAAACCCAGCCATGTTGTGTCCTTTGAACTTTTAGGATTAAAATGTCAACTATAGGCTTAGCAGATGAGATTAAGCTTGATTGCTAAGCGTTGCATGTTGGGAAATTTGAGTAATAATGAGCAAATTAATCTAAAAAAAAAAAAAAAAGGAAATAGTTATAATTTTGCTTCTGAAATGTCATCTATAGGCCCAGAGGATGAAATTTAACTTGGTTGCTAAGAGTTGCATGTTGAGTAAATTGCACAATTTGCATGATTAGCTTATTATCAGGTAAAATAAAGAAGATCAAATATTGTCACAGACTTCCCAGAGCATAATCATTAATAACAACACCATATTTAATGAAAAAAGTGAAAAATTGTCAAAAATTGGCCAACGTTAGCTCTTGAAAGGTTAAAACATGTAGATTGTAACAAAAACCCAAACATTTACCTAATTTAGGATATTTAGCTGATAAATCACCGAATACAGGAAACAGCAATAAGTTCACATTAAGTTAACATAAATTAACAACAACCATAACCTTTGCCCTGTTCATTATTTCTCATTTCTCATTGCCTTCAGCCTCCTCATCGTCTTTGTCTTCACCTTCATGTATTGTGAATGGGTTGCAGCAGCAGGCCTCACCTCCTTTACACTTGCAATAGTCAATGCAACTGAGACTTGCAGCATGGCAGCTGCAGTTTGTTTGGCAGCAGGCTCTCAGTGCGCTGCAGCTGCAGCCGGTGACATCAAGCAAATTATCTGGAGCCGCTGCCTGGGTGGAAACAGGGGACATGATAGCCCCACTTTTAGCAACCTCCCACTTGAATTTAGTGATGTCACTGGCCTGTGCAGGTGGCTTCCTCTGATTTGCAGCCTTTCACAACATGACCTGGAGATGAGCCTACAGTATGTGCAGCATCACATTGAGATCAGTTGGAATAAGCTTTTTAAGTTCAGGTGGATTTTTCCTCCATCTGTAGATCTGGTAGCAAGCGTTACTCACTAACTTGGCCTTCTTATGCCTATACAGTGCGAGGAAGAACCCGGTCCCGGTACCTTTTATGTCAGCCCAGTACACTAACAGGATGAATACGTCAGTGTCATCACTTAGGATATGTATGGTGGGTGTCCCTGCTCCAGCTGCTTGAAGGATTTACTGTAGCTAATGAGGGTGATGTCAGCCTCCTCATGCTTGATGATGCAGTCCATGTGGTTCACAAGCAGAATCTTATCAGTGATGAGGTCATATGTGCACAGAAGTTGTTATAGCTGTGTCTTGTTTGATGTACTCTTCATCACACCTTCTTCTTATTGTTGACTGTCAGCTTGTACTCAGTTGCACAAACTCCTGCTCATCGTCTCCTCTCATGATCTTTGGCACTGAGCTCTTCATTGTAATGGTCAAAGATGACGAGGGTCTCATTAGCTCCAGCTGCAGTATAGCCATTGGTGAGGCGTGCACTGATGCTAGAGGCAATGTCCCCGATTGTACCCACAATCCCAGACAATATGGTAGAGCAGCTGACTTGCATCAACTAGGACAACATTTGAAAGTGGAGCATTTTCATCAGGTACAGTTACAGTTACAGTTGGTATTTAGCAGACGCTCCTATCCAAAGTGTCATACATATCAGATTTGAATACAACACAAGCAAGGTACTAGTTGGGAGACAACGACTAGAGTATGTGCTACAAAGCTAAGCTCTGGTCCAGCAGGACATGGCTGTTGTGAGGACGTGCTATAAGGCAGTGCTTCGAGACCATACAAAGAGTGCATAGAAGAAGAGAGAATTTTTTTGTTTGTTTGTTTTTGTTTTGTTTGCATTGCACAGTCCGTCTAGTGAGAAGGTGTTCACTAAAGAACTTAGTCTTTAGTCTTTTCTTAAAGATTGAGAGGGACTTGAGACTTAAGGCATTGTTGCAGCGGGAGCACCAGGCGCCGCTCCCTGGCAGAAGATAGTGAGTGGGAGGGAGTGTAGACCTGAATGAGGGAGTTCAGGTAGGTCAGAGCCGTTTTGGTGGCTGCTTTTGGGCTGGTTGAAGACAAGACACGCTGCCGCATTCTGGATCATTTGCAGAGGTTTGAGCGTACATGCCGGGAGGCCTGCCAGCAAGGAGTTGCAGTAGTCAAGGCGTGATATTACAAGAGCCTGTATTAGGAGTTGTGTTGAACGTTCAGACAAGTAGGGTCTGATTCTCCTGATGTTGTACAGGGCAAACCGGCATGAACGAGCAACAGAAGATGACACCCAGGTTTCTGGCAGACTTTGTGGGGGTGAGCTGAGTGGAACTGAGCTGGATACTGATCTGTTGTTGTACAGAGGGATTGGCTGGGATGACGAGCTTAGTCTTCGACAGGTTAAGATGAAGGTGGCGGTCCTTCATCCATGCCGAGATATCGGAGAGGCATGCCGATATCCATGCCGAGACTGTGTGGTCGTCTCCCAATTTCTTGACAAAGACATGTCAACCTTTCTCAGGCAACCATATTTGTCGATGAGTGATGGTGGAACAGGGCTGAGCTCATGATCAAAGTCATCTTTCAATTCTATGCTGCGCTGCTGCCCCACAAATAAGAATTGAGTGAAGAGAGCCTTTATGTCACAGATGGGCTTGCCGTTAACAGTTATATCTTTCTTCATCACTTCCATGGTTTTGACATGAGGGTTAGGATTCCACATGAGGCCAAGCATTAGCTGAGCTCACATCTGCCACTACTCTGACAGTGGAACTGCTGTACCTGCTGACCACTACAACATCATGAATGGACAGGTGGCTCCAGACTCTGTGAATGTGCAGAATGCTCTTCAGCAGAACAAAGATTTTGCAGCTTCTCTTCCAGAAGGCTTCCAAAGCACCACTGAGAAGAGAGTCAAAACCATGGAGGTGATGAAGGTGTGATGAAGAAAGCTTGGCTCCAGATAATTTGCTTGACATCACCAGCTACAGCACATTGAGAGCCTGCTGCCAAACAAACTGTAGCTGCCATGCTGCAAGTCTCAGTTGCACTGACTATTGCAAGTGTAAAGGAGGTGAGAACCCATTCACAATACATGAAGGCAAAGACAAAGAAGATGAGGAGGATGAAGGGAATGAGAAGAGACAATTTTTGACCATTTTTCACTTTTTTTCATTAAATATGGTGTTGGTATTAATGATTATGCTAATAAGGGCAAGACAATAGGGCTAGAAATGGATTGGCTGTGTTAAGCACATTTTTTTGGTTCATGAAGTACATCAAAACATGGACCAATTTCTCAACTTTCGTAGTAAAATATTTTTATACAAGAATCTGTTTCATTTACGGGAGACCTTAGGGATGCTGAAAAACATTGTTTTGTTTTGTTCTACCTCCGGTAGGGGTATCCTGAAATTTTAGGATCACTCCTACTAGCCTAAACTGTAACGTTCTTAAAGGGAGTCTGTAGACTCAGACACTGACTCTAAAATTACAGCGATCTGCATTGGCTGCCTTCCAGATTCCTGTATTTTGCTTGACCCTTGGCTGGAGAGATACGGAGCAGTTACATTGGATTTGGCAGGGTGAAATTTACTTGTGTGGTGTGTTTGGAAGAGGTGAGATGAGAAGGTTAACTTCTGTTTCTAAGCTATGGATCAGCATTTTCACTAGTACCATTTGCTTCTTTTTCAATCAAAGTTTCCTCCCAGATTTTACATTAGCTGAGTACAAGTCAATTCTGCATCATCTCTCATTGGTAAAGCAGCAGTGGGCCATGTGAATTTGTGGGTCAAAGTTCAATCCAGCTGAATTATGTCAGATATTTGAGTTAACTACCGCAGCTTTAATGATGGCAGGCAGAGAGAGCTGGAGGACGGAGGAGCAAGGAGCCAAGGAGACAGAAAATTGAGAAATGAGAGAGAGAGAGAGAGAGAGAGAGAGAGAGAGAAGAAAGAGAGAGACTGGGGACTGAGGATTTAACCAGAGCTGGTAGAGGTCATGACTGCTATAGTTTGTATAAATGAGGAGGAATGATTACTATGAACAAACACCACAGTGGAATCTGAAGTCACCTTTTTGCTGAAAAGACCAACCAATAAGAGTGCAGTGTCAGTAAGTCCCCAGTTTCTACTTGCTACTCCAGCCTGGTTTCATGAATTATTGGGAAATCAGATTGTGCTGTGCATGAGAGAAATATATTTTCCCACCAGAAAGATTACATGGAGGAGCATTTGCAGGTTACAGGCTGGATGGGCCAAAACGTTGGACAAAGTGAACAACAACCTGGACAACCTGGACAAAGTGTTTATTGGACCATGACCAAAACCTAATTCTAAACATAAAGGAATGCTCCAGTGTTTTGGGCAAAATACCCCTTTTCTGATCCCGTCTATATGTTGCTGTCAAATAAAACAGAAATGCCAAAAAAAAAAATCATGTTTTGTTACAAAAATGTTATCATCACCATGACGTTCGCACGCAATCTCTGTTGTTAATGTCCTGCAATTGTGTCTGTTTGAACAGAATGAAATATTTGGTCACAAAACGTTGAACTAGTGAATGTGAATGCATAGACTGGTGCTAATTACTACCAATAAAAGCTAAAGCCAAGCCATCAACAAACAATTAATTTTCTTTTGGATTTTGTGCAGTTTTTTGAGTCACATAGTCACATAGTAATAGTTTAAGAGGCTTCAGAGGCCTCTCTACCATTGAACGTAGAGAATAGAGTAGCATTAGCTGATCATGTCTTTTGCCTTATTGTGATCTACAGATGTTGACGAGTGTGGCATCAATGAGACAGTGTGTGGTCCACATGGCTACTGTGAGAACAGAGTTGGCTCCTTTCGTTGCCTCTGTGACCAGGGATACCAAGAGTCCCAGGATGGCCACGGCTGTGTGGGTAAGTTAGAGTTTTGGTGGCATGTTGAAATGCTGTGTGACCAATAATACATGCAAATGTTTTCATCAGTTCAACATTTAAAAGTCACTGAAAGTCAAAGGTCTTGTGACCACTAGACACCCCCCCCCCTACACACACATACACACACACACACAGACATGCACAAACACACAGATGGACAGGATCAAAAACAATACTCCCGCTTGTGCTGCCATGTATGCAGGTGTAAAAATCTAATCCATGCATACAGCTCCTCTGCCTGTTGGACCGTCCTCTGCTGTGCATTGCACACCAAATTGGCCTGCTCTGTCACCACATTCAGTTCAGCCTCTCTCTGCCTCAGTCTTTGTAATGTTTTCACTGATAAGCTGGCAATGTTGGCATCCTGCCCAATGTATTGTGCAAAACACAACCTGCCATGAAAAACGCACTGACGTTCTGAGGACTGCATTGTAATGTGACACCTAACTTGTCAAAGCATCTGAAACACATTTTCAATGCCAAATGTTCGCTCCACTACATTCCTTGCCCTTGACAACACATTGACTACGTTTACATGCATGCAAGAAGCCCAATGACTGAGGTTATGTTACCTCACGCCAATTACTGAAAATCCCGTGTACATGCACTCCTCAGTAATCGGGTTTCTCCCCCACTGCAACCTCCTCCAGACAGTCAGTGCAGTTTGGAGGGCGGCTGTAGCTACTCGCAGCCAGATGTTGAGTGCTCATCACTGGGCAGAGAGTACAACTCAGTCACCTCTAGTTACATCAGCCCCGATGAAAAAGGGGGTTTCCCCGAGCTTCTTAAACTCGGGAAAACCCTGTTTTCATCGGTGATAATGTTGACATGAAATTGTTCAGCATTCCTCAATGAGTATGTTGAACAGAAAGTTTTTACTCTCTCGTGTGCTTTACAGTGTGTGTTTATTGTATTTACAGGCCAGTTTATGTTCAGTTCTGTTCTATCAGTATCTGCTCTGTTCTTTTGCACATGCGCACTTGTAAAAAGTTTGTGCACCCACAAAAATAATGTCTCTTATCTTGTTTTGTTTTGTTTTCAGTGGTGCCCCCCCACCCCTTTTTTATGCCAAACAATGAAGTCACTTTTCTGGCTCCATAGACATGACAGCGTTAATCTTGAAAACATTCATTCTATAACCCAAACAACTATGCATAATTGACTAATATGTACCCAAAAGGTACCCATCTTGAAACCTGTCCAGCTATGTTGTGACTGCTGAGTGAACACTGGGCAGTCTGCCATGGATATATCAGCTGCCCACATTGGAATACCAACCACAATCTTTTCATATACGGTGACTTTAATGATCCCAATTGGGTTGTTAGGACAGCAAAAAGTAACAGGATAAACAAGGGAGAAATGCAGCAAACAATTAGAATGAGTAGAATCTATGAATGGAAAGTAAGGGGAAAAGTCTGAATCACAGCATTATGGTGGTTTTCAAAATAAGATCAGTAGAACTTATTGAGACAAAGAAGAAAAGAGTGCAGAACACTACAATATGAAAAATAGAACAAAATGTTAAATCTATTGTGTTAGCATATGACTACAGCAGTTTAATTATGTAAACATACTAATAACTATGCAGCACGAAATAGGTGTAATCATTGTAAAACATCAATATAGAGTGGTATGTGACAATGGGAGGAATATGAACATAGAAAACATCTCAACCTACAGCACAAATACAGTACATGATGTAAAATGTACATGGTATTCACAACAACAGTTTTACAGAGTAGAGGTCCTCAGGGGTCCACATGGGCCCGAAAACCCGAGATCCTGCCGAGACCCGAGCAGATTCAGGTCCAAAATCTCTATTTGTGTCATGGGCACAGGTCGGGTCGATTGTATTTGCCACAGGTCTCGGGTAAGCAAATTTGAAACTGATTTACCCATACGGACCCGCAAGGGCCCAATCAGCTTTCTTTTTTTTCATATTAAATTCTTTGATCTTTAACCAAGACCAACTGGTAATTTGTGTTCGAAATGGAATTACGTTCTAAAAACCATGCTGTCTTGTCTGTTCTCGCAGTCGCTTAATATGTGAGTGAGCAATGTGAGTAGCGGACTTGCAGAGCTATGAGGGGTCACAAGGGACAGTCCACTGACATCAAACGCCTCACTAGTCTAACTTAAAACCTCTAAGTTCTGACCAAACCTGTGAGCGGTACACCAACAATTTACATAGACTTACAATGGAGACACAGACGTTACACAGATGTGGCGTAGGTGTCGCGCAGGCGTAAGTGGTTTCAATTAGGTGTATGGTAGGTGTGGCGTTTTACAGGGCGCATGCGCATAACGTACGCCACACCTACCTGCACGTGTAACATCATTATGCACACATACGTCACATCTACACGCTACACTTTACAGTTTTAGGACTTAGGTGTCCACACAGGCAGGCGCACAGAGTGCTGCACAGCAAAAACAAACATGCACAGCACTCAGTCTGCCTGCCTGTGTGCACGCCTAACCCAGCTTCAGGTAACAGATTAACTTCCGGGTCATGTGATTACAGGAACAACAGAAAATATTGAGTCCTGCTCAATAAAAACGTATTATTACAATTTTTTATGCAGTACACCATCTCACAGAAGTAAAAAATGATTTTTATTAAATTATTTTTGATCACCGCTGAATCATGTTTGACCTCCCTATAACAGTAAAGGTGCAGCGCCCACTTTGGGGAAGTGGGTGTTACTATAACTACAAATGATGTAAACCATAATGGGACTGTAAGTTGTCTCCATAAATTGTTAATACGAACTCATTTTATATAAAATTATGAAAGCAAGCTCCCACGTGACAACACGTAGCTGCTCCGCCAATGACAGTGTGCGACGTCATCCAGACCAGACACGTGCACAGACATTTTGGGGGGCAGGTGCTCAAGCCAAAAAAAAAAAAAAGGGCACCCATGAATTAAGAAAAAATTGGGCTCCAGCAGAAAGGGCACTTTTCTCATCAAGGGCAAAAGGGCAGGTGCTTGAGCACCACTACGGGTCTTTCTGTGCATGTGCCTGGGCTTGACCCTCCGAATTGGCAGGGCAGCACCCACTTCCCCAAAGTGGGCGCTGCACCTTACTGTAATAGGGAGGTCAAACGTGATTCTGCGGTGATCAAAAATAAGGCAATGTCTCTATTGACTGCATTTTTTACTTCTGTGAGATGGTGCACTGCATAAAAAAATTTAATAAAAAGTTTTTATTGAGCAGGGCTCAATATTTTTTGTTGTTCCTGTAATCACCTGACCCAGAAGTTAATCTGTTACCTGAAGCTGGGTTAGGCGTGCACACAGGCAGGCACACTGAGTCAGGTGTAACAGCTACGCACACCTCAGGCGTAACAGGTACTCAGTGATTGCACTGCTCGTTTGTAAATGACTCTTCTCACCCTTCATACAGAGCAGGAGGCAGCGCATGCACAGTGCACGCGCTGCCCATGTGCTCCCCAGCTCACAGCGGTCACTCACATCAGCAGCCACAGAGCATGCAGGCACTTCCTCTGTTTTGGACCGGGTGTGATTATCCTTAGGTCCACTTTGGAGTGGGTCTAATTATCCTTGGGTCCGCTTCAGACCGGGTCTGATTATCCTGGGATCCGCTTCTGTGTTTCAGAAAAAAGAATTCATTCATATCAGGTTTGAGTAACAACACTACCGGTCCATTTCGGAATGGGTCCAATGTTTTGGACCCATGAAGACCTCTGCTACAGAGGGGCATAAATACAGTGTGTACAGGGAGTGTCATTTCATGTTGACTTGCGACATTGTAAAATAATTTATAAAATAAAAAACTATACAACTTGTCACATATATTACATATTCCCTTACAGATGAATATAGCATGTGTGCACGTACATTTCTGGCTGTGCTCTTTTGATCAGAAATATTAAAATGAGTTGTATCATGAACCCCTGTAACAACCAGGTTTAAGTCAAGTCAAGTTTAAAGGAATACTCCAACGTTTTGGGCAAAATAACCTTTTTACCGACTTATCCAGACTGAGACAATGTGTTCAATACCATTTTCACCTCTGTCCATCCACTGGTTCAGTTCCTATGATTAGCATTTCATGTTAGCTTAGCATGAAGACCTGAAGTCTACAGGAGTCATTAGCCTAGCTTCATTTAAGTGAAACTCAACTCCAAAGCTGTCTTATTTACACAGTGTATTATATGTATCTGAAATACTCATCTTAGAATTTTTTTTTCATTTTTCAATTTCAATTTTTCAAGTAATTTTAGGAGAGGTTACATGGTAGGAACTGTAACGGCTGAACATAATGTCCAGTGGTTATAGTTCCTACCATCTAACTTCTCCTGAAACGACTCTAATTTTTTAAAAGAATTCTAAGATGTATATTTCATTACTGTGTAATACACATTATATCAAATGACAGGCATCAAAAATTGGATCCAGAAGCTTTGGGCCTTAATTTGTTCGAGTAATTATAACCTCAATATCATTGTCTGTAAATAGTAGTTAACACTAATTATTTTCTACTTATCAATAGCTCCTGTTTAATTATAGATTTCCTCAATGCACTGTACTGTTTTTTAGCCCGTCACTTAAAAGATTATCCAAATCCATAACAGATGTTTTTCTGCTACTTGACCAGGTACTTGTACCGGGATTGATGTATGAGAATAGTTCAGTTAGACATTTTATTTTAGTAAGTGGACTGAACATAAGGTATGGTGCATTTCACCTTGAGGCAAGTTTATTGGAGTTTTAAGGCTTTCTGCCTTCCCTCTGTCTCTTTTTTGGACCAAAAATTTTCCCTTAGTCTGCAAAAAGATTGCTGAGATGTCAGCAGAAGTTTGATTGATGAGACCA
This sequence comes from Holocentrus rufus, assembly GCA_900302615.1. Classification (NCBI taxonomy): domain Eukaryota; kingdom Metazoa; phylum Chordata; class Actinopteri; order Holocentriformes; family Holocentridae; genus Holocentrus; species Holocentrus rufus. Next base: position 7,076 of record OMLF01037256.1, on the reverse strand, counting down.
TTTATTTTCATTCAATTTGAAGGTGTGTTGTGTGCACCTCTGTGATCGTTTGAACATTTCCCGACTAAGTTGGCACACTGCTGTTCAGAGCCTTGAATTGGAGAAGGCACTGAAGCTTAAAGTCAAGAGCCATTCTCCCATGCATGCACACACACACACACACACACACACACACACACACACACACACACACAAATCATTCTCAATGAAAGTAATAGGGTCTGAGACATTAATCTGTGTGTGATGTGTGCTCAGATATATGGTTTTTGTCTGCTTAGCCTCACTTAAAAGTGATGCTGATAATAACCAGTTTAAGACATAATAAATTTTGTTTGTTTGTTTGTTTGTTTGTTCATGCAACAGCGCAGGAACTCCTACATCTTTTCCTAACATAATACGATGTGAGCGAGCGAAAGGAGGGGCTGCGTGAAATAATAAATAGCAGGCAGCAGTTTCGATGAAGTTGTCCAAACTTGCAGCAAATACCAGCAAGTGAACTGAGTGGTGCTGTTTCGGGTTAAAAAAAAATCGGTCGCCTTGGTTCTATTTCAGTGACATGGTGCGAGTATACCAAGCCTCCGATGTGCTACTGTTTTCTGGAAACTACATTGAACTTCCGTGTTGTTCCTGCCGGGGAATGTATGCTATGTATGCAAATGGCCACTTACTAAGATGTGGGATTTACAGCCTGTAAGTTACAGGTCTCACTTTAAAATAATTTTCATATATCTGCTTATAAATGTTATGGCAATAATTTAAAATTATTATTTTTGTTTTCATACCATGAGAGGTACCTGATCCACACAAATAGGTACTAGAGATGTCACGATACCAGGATTTTGTTAGTTGATGCCAATCCACAATTCAATATAGCAATTTCGATGCCACTGGAAAAAATCCCATGTACTTCAGTATAAATCTGTGTTTTATTACAACAGTAATGAACAACAAATTAAATAACCTGAACCAAGCATTATATAAACATATCAACAACAAACTTTGTACTGCAAAGCATTTCAAGTACATTAAGAAGTAAAAGTAAATTAGGCAAAAATATGCACTCAGTATCCAAGTATCAAGTGCATCAGTGGCATGTATCTTAGATTAAGCACCCTTTGCACAGTGGCTTTTGCTTGTCTATGTTGCCTTCTCCATCTGCCTCTGCTTTGAGCAGTGAGCAGAACACTTTTAGATTTCACTCATAAATTGTGATCAGCCATTTCCTGTGTGGAAAAGATTTACATTTTTTCAGTGATTACACCAACAGTTTTACGTAGGCAAACAGGGTGAGCCTACGGGATCTCTGTTTGTGGGGACACGCTTTTCTGTTGCAGTCCCACTTTGTGAGTTAGGCTTTAAAACAGCTGAGAAAAAATCTCTCCTAATGCAGATTTAAAGTGGTTTAAATTCTTAAATTTGGCTTTCTGAAATAGGCAGATGCCCTGTCTTGGCCATCAGGCCCAGTATGAGTTGGAGCTGACGGGTGCTGGTGGTTTCCTCAGGCTAACTGGGCTCATGCAGAGCCCATCTAGTCCAATTTCCTCCAGCAGGAAGGGTTGTCAGAGCTGGCTTTCCCCCTGCTGGACCCTGATAGAAAACTCCCCCCATACACACTCTCACAGTGACCTGCCTAGAATGAACACACAGACGCATGCACAAATGTAGTGACTGCCAATAATTGCAGAGACAGAACAGTAACTTGCTAACATCTTAGCTCTTGTCTTTGGCATTCCTGCCAACTTCAGACCCCTTACCATCAATCTGTGGACATTATCTAGGCTGCCAAATAGCAGCACAAGCAGTCTGCATTTATATCCAAGCTGTTACAAAGGCTGGTACTGTAAAACTGTAGTTAAGGAACACTTCCTAAAGATTCTAACATCTGTGGTAATCTGCAACATTAGAAAACATTAGAATATCACATCCAGTATTTTTCACACTCATATACGCACACAAACATTCAGCCAGGCACATTACTCAAAAGCACAAACACATCTATTAATCCCCCCCCCAACACACACACACACACACACACACAGACCATTAAGTACTAGCATGCCCTCATTCGCACACTGCAATATGTACACTTACACACTTGCACACACTTCACATCTGTACTTTGGCAGTGCTGCTGGGTCCCACCCCAGCTCAGTCCAGCCAGCTGCCTCCTCTCTCCTGCCAAGCCATCACTTCACTCCACTGTGGCTAGCACAGATGGACTCACTTACACAGATACACACACACACACACACACACACACACACACACACA
>OMLF01037253.1:0-19167 GCA_900302615.1 Holocentrus rufus | reverse complement strand
AGCCCCTTCCCTCCATCAGGCTGACAAACAAGGTGGAGAATGAACACACACACACACACACACACACACACACTGTGCATCTGCAATTTGGATGGGTGCTGCCTGCCATCTGCTGGTCTAAAAAAACACAAATGCTGCATGTAGAAATGGGGATGTAAGTGTTTGTACGCGTCTGAACAACTATGTGTAACTCGCCCTTTAAGGCAAATGATAGGCAAACGAGGAGGAGTGGTAAAGAGAGAGAAGGAGAAAGCGCAGTGAGAGAGGAAAGAGGGAAGGTGTAATAACAGAAAGAGGGAAAACGAAAGTATTGTAATGGGGATGCACACTTTACAGAAACCAAATATGGAAATGCGGTGGATGAGAGACATTGTATGATAATTCTGTAAGAACACAGTCGCTGGCATTTTTGTGCTGCCCCACTTCTGCTCTGTGAGAAACTGAAAAGGGAGAGGGAAAGAAAATGGGTTTGTGTTTACCTTTTTCGCCAGGGGCAGGGATATCTGCTTCTCTGTGGGGCAGAACAGACACAGTTGACTGTTAAATGCTGTTAAATATGTGGGTTTGGAAGAAGGGCCTGTCTAAACGTCTGTGTCAATGGTAGTACAGCACTTCCGCTTTCACAGAGGAACACGCGCAGACTGGTGAAGCATAAAAAACAGGAAGTGTGTGCATGCTGCCAGCATCTCACTTTCGTATATTTCTTGCACCCTCCCTTCCTGCCGTGAGGAAACACCACCCCCCACCCCCCCCTTTCCGAAACTTCAATTTGACCCAGTTTCAGAACGGTGGTACAGGAAACCAGACATGGAAAGGTACTGTGTGGATTCTCTTTCCATCAAACAAAATTGGTCACGTCCATAGAGATGACCTCTTCAACAGACTTTCATATTTGCGGACGCCATTACAGACAAAGTGTCTCTACCTGGCAGCGGGTGCGAAAACTTGCACTGCAATTTAGGACTGAAATTTAACAATTATATAAGTTGGAATTCCTCAGCTCTCTGAATGTGTTGTGCGCTCGTTTATCAAAAGGAAGCGGGGATAGTAAACAAACGATGTTGTGTCTGAGCAGAGGGCCGGGGCAACCTGTTGCCACGGCCTGAGCAAGTGGCAACAGGTCTGACAGAGCCAGAGGGCACGAACAGTGTGCCGTCACAGAGCCAACCGCACAAGAAGAACAAGTTCACCACCAGCACGCATGATGGAAAAGTAGGTCACATCGCGCCCTGCGTTTGTGGGCTTTTTTTTTTTTTTTTTCACTCTCTCGGTTGCACTCTCGGCTCAGAGCTGAGAGATCAAAATGAATGCTGTATGTGTGTGCGGAGATAAGGAATATTAAGGCTGATCAAATACTGGCCTCTGTTAAGTCGTGATAAGCCAAAGCAGTTTCTATTGTTTTCCCAACATCTGTCCAGGAAACATTGTTTATACCCTTCAAGGTCCTGTCATCCCCGGCTCGGCCAGCCAGACGTACACAACACAAGCTGTGGCTCATTAGTTGCCATGGTAATCATTATCTTTAAGCAAACTCTGCCTCCCCGAGTCCATCCCTCATATGTTTTCTGGCATGCTTTACAAACAAATATCCTCCCTGCGTTCAGTTCTCACATTCTCTCTCTCACGACTCTCCCTCCTCTCACTTGTTTTCTGGTTGGTTCTCTCTTCCTCTTACAAAACACGATAACGAATTTTTTTTCTGCGAGGCTCTTGTTCCACCTCTGGTTGAAAGATAAAGGCCACAACATTTACATGTTTCCTACCATTTCACATAAACACAGTGGCCAGACAGAGCATGCAAGTGGAGATAAACTACTGTCAGTTGGCATGCAGCCTTCAGTTTATAACAATACTGTGCTACACTACAGTGCAAACACAATAGTAACCTTTGATACTTTCACTTCATAACACTATGGCTGCTCTTTATCTTCATCAGTGGGTCATAAATTAACTTTATCAAGAATATGTTTTAGCGAGCTCTTTGTTGCCATGTTGCTCAAAATAAAGCATTTTCATTACATTCTCTACATAGACACACAGTTGAGTGTACCCTACTGTCACCGACATGGTAGTATTTCATTCATTTAATTCTTTTCTCACTGTGTGTCATTGTAGGATGTGGCATCACCACACAACACTCTGTGTGCTTTGTTCATTTAGGGACTTTTCCAGCCAGCCCTCTTCAATGGGTGAATGATATACCAGGCAACAGCACAGTAGTAATCCAATAGGACATGAGTCACCCGTGTTAACCTGCTTGGTTTACCTGTTTGCCTGCAGTGTTTCACAGCACAACAGATAGGCCTAATTAACACTGCATAGCTAACTATTTATGAGGAGGATCTGACCAAAATGAATGGGTGCCTTATGAATGATAATGTCATATTGTTTAATCAATATTGTGAATTGCAACCTGTTTGAAATAAGCTCAGACTTAAATGACTGTGTCATGTTTTGATGCCATCATCTCCAAATACTGTAATGTATAAAGGTACAGTGAGCCTGTTACATAAGATTTATGGTGACCTTACTGTACAGTCATTTTTCTCTCCTGTCACTACAATATTACTACTACAAGGAGGATCATAGTTTGTCGTGTGCACGAGTCACTTTGCACGTCACGTTGCACTAGTATAGTGATCATATGATCATTTTTTGGTAATTTGATCCCTTTATTCCTACAGGTACTAATAGTTTTGCTGTGTATTTATCATTGGATTGCTTTTTTTCTCTCTAAACAAGCACTCTACACATGTACAACACTGTTTCCAAAATGACAAAATGTGTAGCAGCATCGTGAGTCATCACTATTTAACAACACAGCAGCATGCAGAGGAGACTGGCACAACAAAGAGATCATGGCGCCCTTCTTCCTTTCTCTTTATTTCTGTGTTCAATTAAAGATAATAACCACACCGAGGGAGAAATGATTTCTATTGTAGGCCTTTTTGTTTTCCTCAGCAAGCCAAGCCAGATGGCCGATATTAACAAGAAATACCACTTCCTGTGTTGACGCTAAGCGATTACAGCTTTGCATACAGGCGCTGTTTGTTGTTTATAAGCAAAGCTATTGATACAAACCTACAACTGTGACACCTTTTTGTTGCATTTCTCACAGTAATTGCACAAAGCTGAAAGCCTTACCCGTCCTCCAGGTGACACGCCGCTCCGCAGCTCTCCATCTCCGCCACCATCCTCTATGTGAGGCTCAGACTGCGCTCCACTTTCTGTTTCTCCACCGTCAACCTGCGGATAGTAAAAGCACCTGGTCCCTTTGAGCGGAAACTGGACCCGATCATCAGCTTTCAGTGTCCTCTTTGTCTAAGGACAGTTAAAGCACTAAGTAAATAGTGGCCTCGTGGTTTAACAACTTCTTCCTATTGGTCCATTCGGGCAAAGCATCCCTTTCTCTGCACGATAAAACCGTTTTAGTTTGACACAAAAACAACACACATATATTCCAAAGCCCCCCTAAATTGTCAGCAACCAGTCTAGATTTGATAGTACTGTTTACCATCAGAAATCCTACACTCATGTGGATGCATAAAAAAATCGCAGATCTTACAATCATGGGTCTCCATAATTGGATTGGAGCTTCTGAAGAAGTGCTGTGAAGATCGGCGGCGCAGTTGCTGCGCAAAGGTGCTGGAAGTGGGCGGGGATGCTTCATCCCGCCTTTCGTGAAGGATCTCATGGATAATTTACACCAGGGAGTTTAATCAGGGACGATCCATTAGATCAGGCTAGGGATCCTGTACTGAGTATATGGTGTTATAAAGTATGGAAGAAAAGCAGAAATGAATGTCTGGGCCGTTATATAACATTTCATATTGTGAAACGTATTATCAGAATAGATGTTAATACATTCGGTCATTATATGTCTCATTGTGCTGATAAAATAATGAAAAAAACACTGAGATTGGTCCATTTTATGTTTTTCTGACGACTCACTGGAAGTCTATAAAGACCCCGGGGGGTCCCCGTGCCCCATGTTAGAAACAATTCATTTGGCTCCACACACAACCTAAAGGTTTATCCATTCAGTATTTATTTTCCAGGGGAGTGATGAGGAAATGGGGAGAGAATGGCGTCATATAAATGCAGTGCGCCTTTTTTTTCCTCCATAGGCCAAATACGTCGTCTGTATCAACTGGAGAGAAAATTCTACATTGCACGTTTTCCCAAAATACACACAGAAACTGTGCAGCCAAGATGATCCCACAATGCAACTAGGTCAGTTTGAGCGGGAAAACGTGCACACCACATTACTGGGCTGCATTACAGCCAAGACGCCACCAGGTGTCACATTAGACAATAGAAAGAAGTGGGTTTCTCCAGGCTACTTGTACAAAGCCATGCCTCACCAACTCTAACCTTTTACACCGGAACACACACAACAGTTCTCCGCCTCTCCAAATTGATTTGTGTGTGTGTGACATAATCAAGACTGATCAGAAGATCACAATACCACATGGCGAATAATGAAATGTGCAAGGAACCAGCCAATAAACTTTTTTTTTTTTTTTGAACAATTGCATAAGCTCGCTCAGGCACACACAAGGGAGAGAGCAAGAGAGGGAAGGAGAGCTGTGTGTGTGTATGTGTGTGTGTGTGGTGTCCAGTGGGAGCCATGAGGGAAGGATCAAGGGCTTTCCTATCGATCTTCCACTCATTGATCCTTTTTCCTTCTCCTCAATGCATCCATCTATCTCTCATGGATGGAGACGTGGTTCGATAGCTTATATAGTTTGCAATATGGTGTGTAGGATGTGTGTGTGTGTGTGTGTGTGTGTGTGTAGAGGGGGGCAGCAGAGAGGAGAGAGAGAGATGCATAAGATGACAGAGAAATGATCCAAGCCTCGGAGTCTACAGGGAGAGATCGGCTCCTTGGTACAGGGAGAAACAACAACTGAGAGGAGAGACTGATACCCCGGGAAATGAGAGGAGATAAACTTAGAGGACAAGAGAGAGAGAGAGAGAGGGGACGACATGACTGGACGAGAAAATTAGAAGGGGGGGGACAGAGGGGGGGAGGAAGAAGAGGAGAAAAGGGCCTTCAGCTTGGGCTTTCATGCTGCTCTTAGTACAACAAGGAATCATGTGATATCTTTATTGTATTGTAACCGTCAAAAGAGTTGGACGAAAAGCAGGTCTGCACATTTTTTTTTTTTTTTTTAAGTCTTCACAAAGGTCTGTCTCAAAAGCAACCACTAATATAATCTTGGCACCGTCTGTGAGCGAGTCACACAGCCTTCCTTTGTGTGTGTATGGTGAGTGGAGTATGACAGGGCTTTTTTAGAGATGGACCAACCTGTTTGGAAATGGTGATGTCATCTACCCTCGAGGGTTAATATGAGCTCTCATTGTACAGAGTCATTATCCATCACACACACACACACATGCATGCGCGTACACTACATAAACAGACAAGCACACAGTGACACACACACACGCCCACATAAGAATACAGATACTCACACACACATGCTCACACATGCATTCTATAGCATATACACATGCAAGCATTTGTGCACACACACACACACACACATGCAGATGCACAAAAGGTGTCCTCTTACTCTGGAGATGAGGAACGCCATATCCTTTCAATTTCAATGGGCCATTTTGCCATCCAGGCTGAGTTATCACTGGAAAGATCCATCGTGACAAAAGAGCTTCGCCGTGCATAAAGAAGCCTGATCGAGGTGAACCAGGACAAAGACCAACACCTTTACATAGAGAAAATGGGAGAGGGTCTGGAGAAGGTCCAGCCGTGGAGGACCGAAGAGCCAACCTCATTCAACCCCTCACAATGGTGTAATGTATAATGCATGTGGCTGAGTTCACTAAAATACTTTACTGGGCAATCAATAGGATGACTTCTCTAAAAGCATTAAACGCTAAAGAGAGGTGTTATTGTTGTACTCCGACCCAGAGCCTGGAATCAACTAATTTTTTAACAATATGTAAGTTGACTTGGACTGAATAGCAGATTACTTCTTGGAGTTGCATTCAGATGTTGATGGTTTGTGACTAAACTCGTGACTTCATTCACTACTACACGCTCCTTTTGGCCTATGATTTCATTATCTGTGTGTGAGTGAACGGGGGGGAAAGGGGGTGTATTAACATTTCGTTTCTTTAATTATTTATACATTTTGTTGTTTTTCTACCGTCTGCTTCTCTGTGGAGTTTTGATGTTGTTTTCTGTTGTCATCTCTCTTTTTTTTTCTTTCTTTCTTTTTGGGTTCTTTTTATGAGCCCCTTGGGCTTTCTTAGCCTCACCCACACAGTTTGTATTTCTTTTTTTTTTCCCCCTTCTCTCTCTCTCCGTCTCTCTTTCAGCGTGTTATGATTTACATGTGCAAATAAACTAAATCTAAAAATACGTCAGACAAGACTGTTTTTCCTTTCATTTCTCAATAAGCACAACAATAACAGCAGAGTTTCTATTGGTACCTGGGAATTTTTGACACAATGACACTTCATATTTTTGCCTGTTGCCTTAAGGGGGAAATGAGATTCACAAGTTAAAGGGGCTTGCGGTTTAGCGTTATGGATAAATACAAAAAAGGAAATGAAGCATTGAGTGGACAAAACGGGTATTTTCCTTTAAAAATCACACAGTTTATGCATTTTGATATAATAATGTCATATATTTTATGTGCAATGGTGCTTTTAGGGGTTCTTTGTGGAAGATGACAGAGTTAGTCCCTAGATTGTCTTTAAGATATGTTTCATATGTCAACTTTGTGTTCATCGAGCTGGATTGTGGCATGTGTGTCCCCGGAGTCGTTGGTGTGTGGATTTGACACCTACACAGACTTACTAAAGAGGCATCTGGACTCTGGCAGCGTTTCCCTTCCCATCAGAGGGGACTGGCTTTAATTGTTGTGCATTTTCACATATTAACAGATTTCCTGTCTCTTGACGTCCATAAAACTGGATGGAGGGATGGAGGGAAGAAAGAAACGGAGGACTGGAGGCCGTACTTTTAAGGCAAGAGAGGGAAAAAGAGGGGCTTGTGTCAGCAGGCTCTCAGGGGAACTCGGATGTGAGTTCATGAGTTTGCCACCCCTCTCCCTCTCCTCCTCCGACAAAATATACATCAGTTTGCACCCTCCCTGTCTCTTACAAAAACGCTCCGCTTGTTGCTTTATATTATAAGTGACTAAGCCTGTCAGCATTTCTGTATAATGTGTGTTGTGTCATGGCCTCCCTCCGTCTCTCTCCTTATCCCACTGTGGTTGATTCCTTATTTCTGAGCCCTCAGGGAACTCCGTGCGTTCACACAGGCCACAGAGGGATGAGCCCTGGGACGTGATGTGGGAGTTTGGTAGGAGGGACACGGCTTAAGGCCGCAGTTTAGTCACCTTTGGAGGCCCAGACCTCCCCCCCTCCACGAGTGAGTCAGTGCAGTAGTGCGGAGGCAGGGGGTCAAAAATCCCCTCGCCCTCCGCCTCCAGTCTCAAAACACGTGGGAACGGGAAAACTTTATCCTATTTTTAACCTCCAGGTGTCTGTGTAGTGTGCGTATATGTCTGTGTGTGTGTGTGTGTGTGTGTGTGTGTACGTTTGTAAGTCCACCCAGGATCTGAGTCATCTGCAGCTGGCTGTTGGTAGACGGGTTATCTTATAGGGGTAAATGAGGGTGCCTCTGTCCTTGGGGTCATTTGGCAGCGTTTAACGCTCCAAGAAAAGCTTTGTCGGAAGACAAACACACACACAGACACACACTCATTCACTCATCCCCCTCTGATGAGAATTTTCCCCATTAAATCTGTCTGAGACAGTGTGCACACACGTCTGTGTTACATTTGTGTGAGGATTTGGAATTGGACAGGACTTGAGAGGATTAAAAGTAAACTGCCGGATTAGAGTTGGAGATGCACAATTCATTCCAACAAACTATAACAAGGTGATTGGAGAAGTGATATGTTGAGTCGTATGTCTTATTGTGCAAGTACACTAAGACGAGCATTGCCATCCTTCTTGCAGACAACATCACAAAGTTCACAGCCTCTGCTTTAGTAAGAATATATCCTTTCTTAATCAATAGTTAATGCTCACAGAAAGTAACATTAACCAGGCCTGGAATTAGGGTGTGTATTTCTGGATCAATATAGAGGGGCAATATTCCCAACAAGCCACAAAGACACAAGACACATATAGAAATATTTTCCAGCAACATAATGTTCCTGTGTGAAGAGAAAGCAGAGCTGAGTCAAATAATTGAGTGCTATCGGCCATCAGAGTTGTCTAAAAGTTATTCAGCGTATCGCGGCCTGAGCTCATCACCTAACGGCAACCTTATACTTACTCCTCCTTACACGTTATTCACCGGGCTGCCAAAACAGCCCAGCTCAGCACAAAACCTCCCAACTCATCAGACTTATTGAGAGGACTGAGAAGGGTCCCCCTGAGACAGAAAAGAGATTTTACCCTCCTCTCTTCTGCAAAGATTTTTTGGCCTCTCATAGCGGGTTTTTCGTCTTTTCTCCTCAAAGGAAGTCTGGATTCTGATTTATCTCCAGGCCAAGAAATACACAACGCTGGGAGAACAAGCCACATAAAGGTAACAGGCGCACACTTTCTTTCAAACACATTTGCCTGGTGACCACATCCACTGACACTCATCCAGTTGATTTCTGTGGATAAGCACATACGGCATAAAGTACAGACTATGCACTTGAAATGTTGCAAATTCAAGACCATCGCACGACCCATGTGTCATATGTCACCCCCTCTCTCGTCTACAGTACATATCGTCCAGTAAAGCATAAACGGGAAAAAAAAGGCTTTAAACTTCACATACCCGCCCACACAAATGCACTAAAACATAAATATAGTTGCCCCATACATAAATCTCCCACACACATACACACACATATACTCCCATAGACTTAGAAGATCTCTGAGCCAGCAGAGCGATAAGATTAGGGGAAGTACGTGGGTGTGAAATAGCTGTGGTGTGGGACTTTCTGGATTCACACAAACCCTGACTGCAGGTCCTGCTTTTTATTAGAGTCCAAGCTGATGGGAATACACAGACGCTGATGACACCCACGCTCATATCCTGCAATTCTGGGCTTAATACTGCACAGATACAGCACTTACACACACACAGAGAAAATACATTAAACAAGCCAACATGAGGCATTCATTCTACATACTACACGCACATTTCACACAGACACACATCACTGTTTTTATCCACGCTTAAACCAAATAAGATGCTTAACAAATGACTTAAGAGACACATAGTTGGACTTGACTTGCTCTTGAATGATCTGATCTGAGATCACTTCCCCTTTTCCTAAAATACAGAAAGTCCAGATTTACGGAGGACTGAGCTGGTCCCAGGTCAGCCACCCCGAGGTTGTGACTTCTGCTCTGGTGCAAACAAAGAGAAACCCAGAGCCATCAGTGGATCCATTAACAAAGCCCAGGGCCTGACAAAGCTTTCTTTGTTTCATAATTAATGCAAACGTGATAACCGTGACACTGAACATTGGGCGGTCCGTACATCAACGTCTCTGACACATGGATATGAACGCTGCCATTCATCATTACACAGGGCTAATGGACCCCATAAGGCTGAATTATTAAGCACAACACAAGAGGCCCTTGTGCCAGATTAATGGAAGCATAAGGCACAGAACATTTATTACCGTGATATAGTTAGTGTGTTATTGCTTTAATTGTTAGGAGGCTACAACTTTATGTTTTCAGCTAATGCAACAAGAGTGCAGTCCACTCTGTGTAACGGGTGTTAACAGATATGTTCAGTCTTAATTCTTTTATACTGTATCACCTCCTAACTGGTTCACTTGCCTTTCAATTCTCTCTCATTCTACATCTGTCGATCAGCGGGCCTCTATCTGCTCAAAGGACTCGCAAATCTCATCATCTCTATTAGCTCATGGAAACTCCACTTTCAGTAAATATACTAGTACGCATTATTAGGAGGGGAAAAAAAGAAAAAGAAAAAAGCAGAACACTTGTCCTTTCCGGCTTCCTATGGGATGTAGTTGGTCTCCAATTAGTGGGATGTGTTTGCTGAAAGCTCCTTCTAGATGGAGGGAGAAAAAAGACGGAGGGAGGGAGGGAGAGAGATAAAGAGGGAATTTATTCAATCAATCTTACCCACCCAAGACCAGCACTTTGTGGTGGATTTCAGGGAAAGAAGGGGAAAAGGCAGCAGGAAGTGGTGGGATGGCACAGACTTGAGGAGGAGAAATGGTCAGAGAGAAGAAGACAAACAATAAAACGAGAGGAAAGGGAAGGGAGTGCATTTTTAATGAGTATAGCGGCTGAATCCCTGTGATCAATGAAACATTCGAGGACCTTAAAAATGATAAATTCATTTGTGTAATCTAAACAGAAATCAAGTACATCATGTTGATTGGTAAACTTAAGCATATAACATTTCCAGAGCTACTCCAGTCATGGTTTCGATTCAGGCTACAAGGGTTTTCAAGATGGCAGCCTTTTCCAGTAATGAGGAAATACTTTGGAGACTTACAGATATGCATCACAAATCATAGTCATTCCTATACAGCCTACTTCTAACAATAACAGAAATACTGGGAAACCCCACGAAACGCAGACTCTAAAGGTCTCGGGACTCTACTTTCAGAACCACTGTCCATTGATTGTGTATTTGTTTATCTGGTTAAAGCAGTATGCCCTGAGATCACATATCCCTAATAGAGGCAGATTACAGGCAGAAATATGATGCTGCCTAAATTAGGCTGCATGACGCTACCCTTTTACTGAATTTCACATCATAATGCTCATATAATTGGATTTGGTGAATTGCACATTAGGCCTTGTTTAGGAAAGGAACGAATACAGACTGGCTATTAGTGACAAAGAGTTACGTGAAGACAGAGGGGGTAAAATGTTCCTCGTTTAAAATGATTCTCCACATGATTTACATCGTGAAGATTTGACAACAGATTGTTTGAGCTATATTTCATGACCAGGACCCTCTTATTTAACATAGAGTAGTGGGCTGCAGTGTCTTCATTTCTATCATAATATCATAAATCCTATTCACTGGGGAAGACAGGATCATAATCCTTTCAGATCCAATAAGGACATGAGGCTTCAAAGGCGACCTTAACCAATCTATACAACCCTTGTGGTAGGAAATGATTTATGCAGTAACTGATTCACTGCAATGCAAAAAACAGACTGGCTTAATTAATTTGGTCATATAGAATACTTCCATATAACAGCTTACTGAGCCGTCTGTCATTCTTGGAGGCTATCCAATGGGACATCTTTAGTTTAAATTAACACTTTGGGCAAGGAGACTATCGTTTAAGCCGCAGATTAAATTTTATGGTTATGCTCTTCAATGCTGCAGACACATGGTTCTCCAGGGTGATGCTGCACTAATGTGGATCCAGACACTCTTCTAATGGGGGCCATTACATCCCACATTGCAAGAACTATTTATTTTTTATGAGAGGGGTAGATCTGTTGGCACCTTATATCGGGGCCATCACCCTTACGAGTTACATCTGGCGCTATTGCCATGCAGGGTTCAGCGAGTCTACAGGTTTTAAGAACGGTTCAGTCCTGTAGAGCAGGGGCTCCCCAAAGTGGGGTCTGGGAACCTCCAGAGGTCCTTGAAAGGGTTCCAGGGGTCCCCAAAATGAGGAACTGCTTAGTTTCACTTGATACATATTAGCATAATGTGAAATTGCATAAGAATAATTGGGGATTTCATTGCCTCCACTGTGTTTATCAATCCACTCATAGCATTGATATGTATATAATTCTCAATTAAATCATATTTAGGATCAAAAATGTCCTCAGATGGGGTTCTGCAGTCTAAAGTGTATTTGTTTGGTGGGTGCTTGATACCAGAAAGTTGAGAGCCCAGCTCTGCTCCGTGGTTACAAGCTCTTATGAGATAGTTCAGGTAGGTTAGATTTGTCAGTGCCAACCAGTAACCATCATTTTGTGGGTTGCACCAGGCAAAAGGCAATGAAAAAATCTCTTCATGTAATAATGATAGAAGATTATTCATGAATCTCATCTCTGCTCCCACCGGACAGCTTGTGCATGGGGGGGTTTCTTCTCCACTCTTATCACCCATACAGCAGACAGGTCGTCCTCAGTGAGAAGCCCAGCGGGGGGGCACCTGCTGTCCCGTTTCGCTCTGCGGTGGCTGGGAGAGCGGATGAGAGCATAGGATTAGTGCACAGCTGGAAAAAGGCAGACCTGTAACACCTGAGCGGACTTTATCATTACAACTATAGGGTTTCATGCACGGAAGACGCACACACGCAGAGTACCGTCCATCCCCGGAGATCCAGACACGATGTCCCGTGTGCAGGCACCGGGCGGCGGCAGGACGGCATGCGCGACCACTGGCACCCTTTTGTCGGCATGTCTGATCTCCGCCTGTCAAGCCCTCCGGAGCTGCGGGGAGGTTCAGTGCAGCTATGGCCAGCAGTGCTGTCCGCCCATCGTCACCGGGAATGGCAGTGCCAGCCCCGCGGTGCGCTGCTGCAAGCTCCCCATCCACATTTTCTTCGACAATGTAGGCTGGGTGACGCGAAAGCTGTCAGGCATCTTGATCCTGTTGCTGCTCTTTGCCATGGGCTACTTCATCCAGCGGATCATTTGCCCGCGACCGCGCCGGCACCCGCACCACGACCGCCCCGAGGAGCCCTCCCTCTTTCACGGGCACGCATCCGCGTCCCAGGACTCCCTGCTGGACCGGTACCCCGAGTACAGCCTCGGGGACTTCGCTTCTCCCAGCCTGCCAGCCTATGACGAGGTGAAATATTTGCCCACGTATGAGGAGAGCATGCAGGAGATGCACAGAGACCGCTCGGATGATAACTTGCTGTCGGAAAACGAGAGGAGCGGTCCCGGCAGAGTGAGGGCAGCAGGGCCGAGACCAGCAGATCAGAGACGGGATGTCCTGGAGGTGTCAGGACAGCAACACAGCCCAAGGACATCTCGGAACTCTGTGTGACGGAAAACAAAACCTGGCACCGCCACAAAGACAATATAGGATAATATTCGTATTTTAATATCAGCAGGGTAATTATCTCGAGTATAAACTCAAGTGCAATTATAATGCTGAATGGTTAGAATAAAGGAGGGGGGCCAGAGAAATGTGCGTGTTTTGTAAGATTAGAGGGGATTATTCGTCTTTTGTATGCAAATGACCGCTTGGGTTGAATAAAGGAGATAATAAAGTAAGAGAAGGCTGCTGAAAGTGACGCTCTTTGTGTCTGCGACAGCTAATTTGGCTCCGGTACAATCGCATTATGTTTTACTTCAGCGCCTCAATTTTAAGTGGCACCGTGAGACAGTTTCTCTTCTCTCAATTGCTCTTGTCCTTTCTTACTCTTGATGCTAAGTCTCTGGATAAGGATGGTATGCCGGGCCTGAAAGACCCTCTATTCTTTTTCTTTTTTTAAAATTCTATTCTATGTCAAATTTGCATCCAGTGATAGAAGAAAATTGTTTAGCCTGCATTGTTTCTCTCTCTAGCCTTAAATGTGGGCTGAAACAGCATAGTCTCAGGGGTGCTGGGCTGAATACAAATTTCAATATTTTCAGGGGTGTTTTTTCTTTTCTTTTTTCCACCAGGTTTGATCAGCAAGTTAATTTACCCACTTTAGGTTAACTGCATGAAAGCAGCACTCCCGCACACTTCCCTGCATGTTTTAATCAGTGACCTGTCTGAGAGGCCAACCCGAAAAGCTGACTCCGCAGCAATGAAGTAGGCTATACCACTTTTAAAGTGCTCTGAAAAAAAAAAATGCTATAAGGGCATTTCTGCCGGAGGCCAGCCTACATATATCAGTGTCTCCCAGGTTCTGGATTCAAGAGGACAAGGGCAGAGATTACAGCTGGCATAATGACAGGGTGTAAGCTGCCAAGAAACAAAGTTGTATTTTGATGATCTAAAGCATGTCAGACAAGATCATAACCGCTGCCCCAAAGCAGCAGTAATGCTCCACAGCACAGACTGGACAAAAAAAGACAAAGATAAGACAGACATAGAAGGCCCAGACACTGAGCTCACAGTAGTCATTTTTTGGCATACAAGATGTCTGCAGATACAGACTGAGAAACAGAAACAAGCATCAGTGAGTATCTACTTGTGTTGTAGATAATCAGTATTCTGTGTGATTGTTCCTCTTGATTTCAGTTTATGTCTAATGACCAAGCAGGGACCACGTAACAGCTTTTCAGCCTTACTGACCCCTGTATGCTTTGCATTGCAATAAGCCTCATGGTTTGTTTACCTGGACGGAAGCTAACAGCATTGTTATTGCCCATTAAAATGTCTCTTAATGCTACAATATTGAAAAGGCTCGATTTGGTATAGGCATCAATTTATACTTGGACATTAATTGGGTATGCGGTAAACAGTTGCACTTGCCACATCCACTCTCCAGCCCAGACCTGAAGAAGAAAAGTTACCATATCATTAGTCCCTGGCCAACTGAGAAGCACCCAAGTCCATTACAGAGAGAATAACTTTCCACCAGAATAAATAAATCTATCTACCCAGAGCAAACAGACTAATTTAATTACTTGATTCTGAATAGGAAAGTACATTGTTAGGATATCAATCTTTAATAACCTGTCTTCACTGATTCTGCTATAAACCATGTCTGAGCAGGTACAAACAGGTGACACACTAACAAACAACAAACTAACTAACATCAAATTTTGACAGTTTGCCACATTTTTTTGTTCTCGTGCACCGATTCGCTAAGCTGAACAGCCAATCAGAGTGATCTCTCTCACCAATCGACTTCACATACTCAGTCGGTCGAAAACCAGCCGACAGGGGTTCGACTATAACACACCGCATAAACCAGGGCCCAGACGCTCACCGACAGCCCGACACTGACCGTCGGCTTGGTGTGTCACCAAAAAAAAAAAGCCACCAAAATAAATAATGTAATAAAATTATGGCACTGGATAGCTACTTTATCCAACTATTTTTATCCCCCAGAGTAAGTAGCACATCACATTATGGCAACTATTTTTTTATCAATTGAAGAATAAAAGAATAAAAGAGGGCAACATTAGCCCACATGAAGGACTTCTGAATTTGAAGCAGTTAAAATCTACATTTGTAAAGAGAGACCTGAGGATTTTTTTTTTACTGCTCCAAACAGTGAGTCTATCTGAGTGTGATTGTAGTGGCTTGTGTAATCCAATACTGTCAGACCATGATGGCAGAGCCAATAGCGAACACCACTGATAGCTCTCCTTTGGAGAGGGGAAATTTGTGGGTGGGTGGAGTTTGCACTTAAAAGCATTAAATCCATGGTTAAAACCCACTGATGGGTAGATGGAGTGGAGTGTATGACACCAAGATGCATCACATGCTGGCCGTGCATGAGTGCTGTCCAACCCAGAAGAGGTGTTGGGGTTCCTCTCTGTCTCTGTCACAGCCATTGTAGTCAATCAAGGCCTCTCGGCTCCTCTGTCTCAGCTGCAAGAGGGTTTGGGGGCTTAGGACATAACCAGTCCTCTAGATTTGTCAGCATTAAACTTTAATCAGATGGTGTAAAGCTGGGCTGGGGCTTTCCTCCAAGCTTGCAGGAGTCCCTGGTAGATGATAGGAGAGTGATATTGCTTGCCTCTTCTTTAAAATGCACACAAACCCGAGCCCAAACATACATAAAGAAACAAATGTGGACAGATACAAAACACAGGCACGCTCACAGATAAACGCAGAGACAAATCCACCAGCACACTCTAACACGGAACAGATTCTGTGTAAGTAATATTAGAATTTGTGCCAGCGCTG
Organism: Holocentrus rufus; assembly: GCA_900302615.1. Lineage (NCBI taxonomy): Eukaryota > Metazoa > Chordata > Actinopteri > Holocentriformes > Holocentridae > Holocentrus > Holocentrus rufus. The sequence goes on along the minus strand of OMLF01037253.1, from coordinate 3,359 downwards.
CAGTTATTCTGATGCTTGCTGGACCAAACAGCAGATAAACTCAGGTCAAATCAATGAGCATTATCCTCCTCATAAATTCCACATTATGGCCAAGAGGTGTATTTTCATTAAAGATGCATTGTATAGCCATCAGTTCAATTTGTGAGCACTTGCTAGTCTGATTATTTTAACAGACACACCAGTCGTGAGTACTGCAGTTTCAAACATATACTATAACAGTCCAATCCCACAGCTGGTAGTATAATAGCTTTTCTGTTCTCAACTTATTGACATGACATTTAGTGTTGCTAGAAATTGTTCTCAACACTCAATTTTGTATATATATTAAGGGCTTTGCACAGTCTTTGAGTTACAAAATAAAAATGCAGCAAAAATAATCTCAACTAACAAGCATATTCCTATAAATTATGACGTGTATAGTCAAAAAGGGATGTATGTGAACATTGCATACACATATCTGTATCCATGTGAATGTGTAGCTTCTCTGTGGTGTTAATGCATGTGAAATCTGACCCCTCACTGATAAATCTTCTCATGGCTGAATGATGAGGGGTGCACTTCCACATGACTATGGTTTCACACACTTAGCGCAGAAGCTGAGAAAGGGGGAAAATGGGAGTTAGGGAGAAAGAGAGGGACTTCAGGTGCACGCTAACGACTAAAAAAAGAGCTGTGGCGAGAGAGAATGAACCCATTGATAGATTTTCCTACACCCACTTTGTTCTCTGATGTTTTAGCATCTGTGGCCACTTGCGGTTCCAGGGATTAGGCTGATCAGTTTCTACCATATCTGTCCACATCTCGGTGATATGGTCTAGTTGTTCCTGGACGGTCCTGAGACAGATCTTCTCTCTCTCTCTCTCTTTTGTCCCTCTTGGGCCACTAGAGGAGATGGATAGGCTATAATGGTCCACTGATGTACTGGCCTTCTGCCAACCAGGGGGTGGAGCTGCATGGCAAGCAGTTGGTTTCACACCTCAGCAGAAAAGGAAATACAGGAATAACTCGCAGTGAAGCACATAGATATACAGGACGCCCAAACATGAACACACAAATACCTCCTGTGATCTGTGTATAAAACTGACCAAGCAACACACACATATGTTGTATAATCCTTGTATAAAACAGATAAAGCCCCCCAAAAAAAGACCCAACGTACAAAAACTAAGGATTTCTGGTCGAATAAATATGAACATCTGTTTATTACCTGTTGTTTGTTATATCTTTAACATAAGACTTTGAAGTTAGGAATTGTAAAAATATCTATCCATATAAAAACACAAACACTTCTTACAAAAGACAGAAAAGATATACATAGTGTTTTGAAAGATGGCAAAATATTCATATTCAACCTTTATGAGTCAAATTACTCTTAATCTGCACACACAGCAACAGAATGGAATGAATAATGTGCAGATGTACTGTATACATGTTGTATACCACAGGATTGTAGTGTAAGACTGTAAGATATTCTTAATGTCCTACTTCATATCTCCAACTTTTCTTAACATACTTGTAACATACTTGTAATTGAGGCTGGACATTGTCTTGTATGTACAGAAAATATTTCAATCACCCCGAGAATGAGCCAAACCACTAAATATTCGTCGAATGTCAAAAGCACATGGGAATCAGTTTCTGCAAAGCTGACATTTTAGAGAACGGTGCCCCGAATATCAACGTCGCGAGGCCACGCTGCTCCTGACAGAGGCGTTGGCAGCTTTCTCTCTCTCCTTAGACAACTCCATCTCTATCTTCGCCTGGATCTTCTCCCAGTTCACCTCGACCTGACAGAAAGAGACAGATAGAAAAAGAGAGAGACGGTGAGACAAGACGAGACACTCAGCCTTGATCAGCGTTGGATTAATTGTGCAATCCAACTTCACTAATCAAACGTCATGATACTGAACTACAGTGCAGGAAACGGCTTGCCCTAGCTTACCCCTTCAGCATATTGCAGGAATCTCTTATTGGTCTCTTTTCTGCCAAATGTCTGTAAGAACTTCTCTCTGTAGGCCAGAACAGTGTCAACATGGGTCTTGTGCTTCACAGCCAGCTCCAACGCCCTGGAGAGAGATGACAAGATGTCAGCTTATACACAATCAAATTTCAACCTATATCACCATGGAATGTGGACACACCTCCATCCTTAACCCTCATCCAAACCTGAAACACACACTAACTGTACACCTAATTCTTAAAAATAACTCTAGAGAGCTCGGGGTGTTGTACCTCTCCCAGTTGGAAAGGTCGATGTTGACTTGTATGGCCTGGTAGACGAGGCCGGCCTGTAACAGAGTGGCCTCAGCCTCCTGGACCTGACCACTAAACAGCAGCATGTGGGCCAAAGACGACTCCTTCGACGGCTGCTCCTTTATAAAGTTGACATACTGCACCCTGGGAATCTGGGAGAGCAGAGGGAGAGGACAGAGTCAAAGAGAAAGCCAAGCGAGGGAAACCATGATAAATTCTTGCGCAAGAGAGAGGCCATGACAGTGAGAGACCCGGTAATGGCTCACTTTGACCCAGTTTGCCTGCGGGGATCACTGAAGTTCGATTTAATTTAGCCTAATGTGTCTGTTCAGAGGATTCTGAATATCTGCCTAAAAGATAGAGTGGCTGACTGACTGAACCACAGATTGATGCTCTTACCTCTCCAATGGCGGTATAGGCCACCTCTGCTGTGACCAGCTCCCTGTTGGCCATCGCCATGCCAGCAAGACACGCCCACAGAGACTGGTCCTATGGAGATGAAGAGCAGGGGCAGCTTTAAATGACAACATCTGAGAGGTGTCTGTGTGGGTGACCTACACAACACCAAGAGTAAAAAATGTGAATAGAAGAGCCTGAAGATGTTACTTGTTATTACACTTCCAGCTTCTGAGAACAACTATTTGTATTTACCCATTTCTTAAATCCCAAAAAAATGGAAAGCCATTCAACAACAAATTCTTACATGGTGAGAACTTCTAAGGGAGGGATTAAGGGAATAAAACACAGCATGAGGGGGTTATAGCAGATTCAGTGGTGTCTGAAGTGTCATTTGTCATCAAAGGTAGTGAGAGGTGCAGGTTTGAACTATTAAAAGGGACAGGGTAGTCATTACGGTGGCGTCTCTGAAGTGACAGGGTCCCTGTTACCAGTCTGCTCACGTCCACTCATTACAATCACACTGCAGGGCATTCACACACACACACACACACACACACAAACATAAACACAGACATTTGTTGTACACAGCATCTACGAATGTAAACACGTACGTCACCGCTTTATTCCGTGCAGCTGCGTTCATTAAGAGCAGCCCTAACCACCAGTTGACCAACAGTTGAGCTAATCCCACACTAGAGTCTCCGCTC
>OMLF01037252.1:0-17158 GCA_900302615.1 Holocentrus rufus | reverse complement strand
CTCTTAAAGGTCCAGTGCAATGATTATCACATTTTTCTGTATATTGGTATACTTTAACAAAGCACCTTTTAATGTAGACTAGAGTTACCCAAAATATTTGAACTTTCAACGCTCCTTTAAAATAACCTCCCTCTGATTATTAATAAATGAAACAGTTATGAAATTCTAATCTATTTCCTGCTGTGAATGATGTCATATACAACTTCGTTTTAATGAATGCACTGATTGGTCAACAGTGTAGATAATTAATGAAATTAATGAAGTGTTCCATAGCCTATCAGACAATAGTCACCCTGCAAAACTTATCAAATTCTGAATCTTTTAGCATATTCCCAAAGACAAAACTAATATGTTTTTTTGTTTGTTTGTTTGTTTGTTTGTTTGTATTTTAGTAAATTAACAACAGAAAATACAGTACGGGTGCTGGAATTTAAACAGTTCTTGTTTTGAACTTAAATCTTTGAATATAGGTGATGTGATGTTTTTTTTTTCTTATATGCAATTAACTTTTTAAAAAATCTATCTATATCCATATCTATATATATAAAGAAATAGTATTAACAGATAGGCTATGTGTAAATCAGTGGCACCAGCTCTAGGTTTAGGTGTCACAGACACTCCGGGGCATAACAATCACTGGGGCCAGGGACCATTTACCCCCCCATTTCTCGAAATCCCATTCTTTAATTAGAAGAGTAAAACATATATTAAATGTGCATTACAGCGCAATTACAGAGAAAAAGAAAGTACACACACATTGCGTAACCAGGGTCATATTCTACAGTATAATATTGACCAAAAGAGGGCAGCAAGCCCAAATGTATTCGATTAGAAAGTGCACGAAGAAGTCTTAAATAGATCACTTCCGGCTCCTTCTCTGTGTAGACAACATGGCGGCGTGCTTCACCCTTCACGCCACAATGTTACGCGGGGTGGTCAGGGGGGTGCTGAGCCGACACCACAGGACACCGGGAGCCCCCGCTGCTGCTGTCGGGTTCCGCACGGTGTGCAGCGCAGCTCCAGAGGGAAAAAAGACTGCGATAGTGGAGTCGACAGAGGAATACAAGTTTGTGGAGCGGCTCATCCCACCTACACGGGTCCCAGCTCCTCCTAAACACCACGGTCCCGCTCCGTCCGGCTGGCTCCCTCCGGCAGATGTACCGCCGCCTTTTCCGTATATGATCCGCCGGTCCCGCATGCACAACATCCCCGTCTACACCGATACAACGAACGGCACGCGCAGATTAACGCTCATACGGAAAGTGGAAGGGGACATTTGGTCTCTGGAGAGAGATGTGAAGGCGTACCTGAAAGAGGTGACGGGTAAAGACCTGCCCACGCATGTGAATGAGGTGACCATGACCCTGAAAGTCAAAGGTCACTATGATCAAGAGCTGAAGGAGTGGCTGGCCAAGAAAGGCTTCTAGCTGAGATCCCCTGATGGTGGAGAGCGAGTCCACAATGACAGGACTTGGAGATTGAGAGAACTTTGCGGTATCAGAAAGTTCAGCAGTTGTACTAGAACACCTGATGGCCTCGTCTGTTTACACTGGGATACCAACAGAGTGGAAATGTGGACTACAGTACATGACAGTACATTGTGACTGACACATGCTTTTGACACCAGCAGTGGATTGGATTTGTTTGATCATAATCTGTAAAAGTGTACATACTTATTGAATGTCATTAAATGTAAAATCAGAACTTCCATGTTGCTCCTGTGTGGTCAAATAAATCAGCTATGACAGATGTGCAACATAACCTATATTGGTTTTATTTATTCCCGCAAAAATGGCACATTTAGCCATTTAGCATGAGATTTTTCCACCTTCATGCTGTCATTCTAATTAATCTGTGCATCTGCAAGGCTCTTGTGGATCTCTGCAAGGGGGTGACTTTTCTGAGAATGCTGCTGCAGGCGGGGATATTGATCTGTGTTGAATTCCTTCACCATTGCCTTTTTCAATAATTTCCAACATGTATTTAATGGATTATTGTTACAGCTGTAAAGTAAAACTAGCCAACAAAGTTTTTGCAATGTATACATGAAAATTAAGGTTAAGTTGTCAAGCCTTAATCTTATGTTCCATCACTACACAGTCATCTTGGTGAGCAATGAGAGGTGATTGTCAAATTGACATTCGATTATAATCTAAGGACAGCCAATGACCTGTGTACAATGTAGCACCGCATCGCTAAGAAATGCATATGACATCAAGGGAATATTGTGAAAAGAAGTGACCAAAACTAGCTACATCAAAAAGTACTTGAGACTGGTACCTTGTAAACCACTAGTGTGCTTGTAATTGTTGCAAAACCAGTTTATTTGCAAAGTAATGTAGTTTAGTAGAATCATTTCAACATGCTCAAATACAAAAAAGAAGTTGAACATGTGAACTGACAATTCCAGCAGCGTGAATAACAAGGCTGGTTTGGCATTATCTGAAAATACAAAGGAAAAGCAGCAGAATGACTATAACTTAAATTACAGTCTTATTAATTCACACAAACATTTAAAGTCTACAAAACATTTACATTGGATAGTGCAAAGAAAAAAAATTGGGATTAGATATAAATGAGCAAGAGCAGTGTTAGATTTCACAGTCATTATTGTGAAAGCCAAACACCTGCTCACCCTAAATCTAATTGTTCATTAATAACTGACATGGCAGTTATTAACATTTACACTATATATAGGAGGTGTAAAATTTTGCAAGCCTCCTCTCTCAGAGAGCACACAAGATCATGAGTGATAGGCGCATTTTGTTGCAAAGTGAAAACTGCAGTCACTGTCAAGAATTAACCTGTAGATATCCAAAACACCACCAGCTGTCTCAACACACTGGCTCTTCTCTCTTCTTGACATTCAGAGTTTTTGACAAATCCACAAATCAGACCTCCCCATCGTAACCACACGGCGCTTACTGATGTAGTTTAGAGGTTAAGTGCTGTGCTCATTAACTCAATATTAATGTTGATAATGGTAAGAGATATTCAGTAGGCATCTGCTGTGCATGGTTGAGTAATTGCCAGAGTTCAGGTCAAAACATGCATAATGCTCTGCTATGTATGACGCAGGTAAAGGAAGTCTCTGTATCGCCTGGTGAGATCCTCCAATTGGTCCGCTGGAAGAAAACACAAGAAAAACTACTCAGCTACATACAACCTGTCTTATGTGTGCGTTTATGTGAGAATGAGAGGGCATGTTAACCTACGTAATGTGCGCTTCTCTCCACGGCTCCAGTAGCGAGGCTGTGTTTGTATTCTGCTCACTTGGCCAGTGATGGTCTCAGATGCTTCTGATAGTTCATTTAGCATTTCCAACTCCTGAGAAGCAAAAGGAGAGCAAGGGAAAAAAGCATCAGTGTAACCTGCTTCTACATGACAGGCTCATGAGGGATCAGATTTGGGCTCATGTGTGTATATTAAGCGTCTGTATGTGCATTGTGTGCACCTACCGTGTTGCAGGCCAGCAACAGCTGGTGGACTCTTTGGAAGATGCGTGTCTCTGTTCTGAGGCTGGGAGGATCTCTGCTGCAGTAGGCTTTGAAGTCTGTTTCGTAGATGTGGACAAAGGTCGCCATCAGCTGTCGGAGGTCACACACTGCCACACGCAACGCACATGGAGAGAAGACGTTGGGAGTCTGAGCTTCACTGTGCAGGAATTCACACTGAGGAAAAGGCAAGAGGACAGCATTTATTAGTATTAACCAAATCCCTGGAATCCAGGCCTGATAACATAATTAAAAGCGTAGGAGGAAAACGACAAATAATACCAAGTGCAAGAATTATATGACAGGAGACAAACTACTAAGACTGCAAGAAAATTACAAATTCTATTCAGTTTATGGGGCTGTTTTCTGCTCTGACACTCAACCAGTGAAGGCTCTCCCATGTTGCTGGGACAACCAGCCAGACACTGCACACCGTACCTCTGACTGTAGCTGCTCCAATGCTGTTTGGGTTGACTGAAGGAGGGCTGCAACATCAGCAACCTCTTCCCTGCTCAGCCTGTGAAAAGTTGACTTGTGGCCCTCGCGTAAAGCCCTACATGGGGAGAAAAGGAGGAAAAGGGGTGGAAGAGACAACCGATCAGGTAAAGAGTATAATATAATATGATATAAAGACAATAGTACTGATGAACTTTTAAGGAGAGAAAAGAGGACAAAACAGAGGAGAAGATGAGGGGATATGTGTATAACTGGGTGACAAAGAATAATTAAAGTATGTATACTTGATGTGTGCGGGCCAGGGGTCACATGTTGGATTGAGCATGTGTGTGAGGTGGGGCAGATTCTCTTCAGCAAAGAGCTCATCCAGTAAGGCGTCTTCATTTGTTTCATGTTCAGCAGACTCCCTCTCTGGGAGCAGGGTTAAGAGGTGCTCCAGGAACTGAAGCTGTCGCCACGGGCTTGCCCGGCCCTGGGTTTGGGAGTCAGAGCAGAAACACTTAGTATCAAAAACAAAGGCATCTGATCAATTCTTCTGTTGCTACGTCTACACCAGATTTACACAAACTTGACACACACCCCGATCAGGTCCAAATCATCTGCTTTGCACAGCATCAACTCCTGTCCGAGCTTAGCCATCTCTGTATGAACATATGAAAACAACAAAACACAATACAGCTTATTGCAATCTCAGGGAAAAACAAACATACAAACAAACAAAAAACACTTTACACATACCAACTGTCAACAATGAAGCATGTGAAAAGGAAGTCCAGGTTACCTTTATTCAAAACATCTGGGTCTCTGCATCTCATGGAGGACGTCTTCGAATTGGTAAAGTTTGGATTGATGCTGTGAAGTGATTAATAAAGAAAGGAAGGGGGGATAAACGTCGCGACAGATGACTTCAGTTTTGGTGAACATAAGAAACAAGAGCAATGCTTTAAATACCTGCCGCAGATCCAAGCTAATATGTCGGTGCGGTGCTGAGAGGGAGTACACAGCAGCTCCAGCATGCTGTCTGCCTCCTGCAGATACAGCCCGTCTACCATGGGGCAGGACAGAGCCTTAACAAGGACAGAAGTGATATTAGGTTATACGTCGCTACACACACATAGTTATAAACATAATGGCGTCATGCGCATGAAGAGCAACATCCTCTATATAGAGCTGACGAGCCGAAGCTAAAGCTAACAAACTTTCCTCTACCTACACGAGCTATCGTAAATTTCCTGCCATAAACATGCAGCAGACTCGATAAACAACAAAGCTGCTTGGGACTCTGGGGAGTTAATGTGAGTTTCTTATTATTTTGAACTTATATTTTAGTATTGTGATTTAATTTACCTGCAAAGTTGCGTAAATGCGTTCTGCAAGCTGCTTCTCTTTCAAAGCACCCGCCATTTTTCCAAATATTAAACTGTCTCAGGAAAATGACGTTTGAGAAGCCAGGGCGTTGACTTAAAATGTCATTTCCGGTTTGCGGGACAATTGTTAGCGGTGTCAAACTCAGATTGAAACATTTTCACGTCGCTTCATATATTATCTTAGACATATTTGAAGCTATTGACTGTTTGAGGACAGTTTTTTTCGACGTTACCGGGTTATTTCTACAAGGAGTATCGTTATCGGTAAAGTCTAGCATACTGCTACGCCAGGTAGAACATGAAGAAAAAGAGCTCCGAGAAAAAGCGCCATGTGGTAGCATGGGTCAACAAAGCTGAGTGGGATCAAGTGCTGGAGTATTTGTACTCAAAGGACTGCGGCTTGCAGAAGTACGCGTTGCACAGAATATCAGCGTGGAAAGGCAGGTACGCCAACAGCACTCCCGTGGCGGTGGAGAGCACAGCGGACCTGGTGCGGTGTCAGGTGCTGGACAGGTCGGGACAGCTGGATGGGGACGACCTTATCCTGCTGTACGGCACGGCGCTGGTCAGGTTTGTCAATCTGATCACAGAGCGTCAACAGGGAAAGGTAGCTCGCCCACTGAGACGGCTGGCCGGGAACCTGAACATCCCTGAGTGGATTGTAGACCTCAGGCATGATTTCACGCACCGCAAGCTCCCTACCTTGAATTGGTGTCGAAAGGGGTGTAAAGTTGTATTGGACTGGCTGCAGCAGGAGTACTGGTCCAGGCAGCTGGGAGGGGGGCTAAATGAGGACTGGGAGTCGCAGTCAGATGCTGAGGATGAGGAGAATGACTTGAAACGGCAAGAGGATGCGCTCGTCGCAAGGCAAAAAGAAATCGAAGAGTACAAAAATGCACGGGAACTTTTGATATCCTATGAAAAGGAACAGTACCAGGTTTTTGACGGACTCCCTGATGACAAACAGAAGAACCTGTGGCCAGCCCCCTTTGCAGACATGAGCTGGATTCTAGCAGAGATCAAGCAGTTTGCCCTAGAGTCTAATGAGATGCTAATTGAAGTGTTGATGGAAGATGGGTTTCTGGTTCCCACTGTTGAACAGCTGGAATCACTGGGCTGTGACGCTTCTGATGATGCCAGGTCCACTGCCCCCCATCTTCCTCAAACATTTCTGCGTTTTTGGCTTCCCCTCCTGAAGATGCTCAACTCGCCGACCTTTATTCACCTCCTTCTGGAGAAGCTCTTTGGTGAACTTCAGCAGCTTTCCAAAGAGCCCAATTTTCACAGGTCCTTCTACATCTCTGCGTGGATCTCGGAGGTCATCCTCTGCAACAGCAACAGATTTGAATACCATTTTGAAACAAAAGGTCAAAAGAAAGCCAGAATGAAGGACAGGATTTTTGTGAACCGCATCCAGCTGAGGTGGCAGCAGCTTCTCACTGCCTGTCTGGAAGCTCCGTGTGTCAGCACGCCTCACCTGCTTCAGCTGATCCTGGATGACATGGAACATCCTCTGCCTTTGGAAACCCGGCAGGGGCTCCTCCAGCTCTGCTCCATCTACACCCAGACTGGTCACTCAGAAGATGATCCCATGCCAGAAGAGAAAGAGCAGCCCATATACACACTGGAGAGCCTGCATGAGAAGCTGCAGCACTCAAAACGTCAGGCTCACACTCGGCGTTCTAGGACGGACTCAGAGAGGAGCGACTCTTTTCAGGAGCATCATGGGGCTGATGCTCAGGCTGAAAAGGCAAAGTTGCTCAGGGGTTCTCCTTGGCAGGTTTGCACAGATCGAGTTCAGTGGAAGAGCTATCCTCTTGGAAAAGTCCCGGGACAATCAGAAGACCCTTCATGCCTCATGGTGGACAACTACTCAACAATGACTGTGTTTGACCAGCCAGTGGAGCTGGAGAGCACCGCAGCACATGTCCCAGGAGTCTCAGCACCACAGAGAAGAAGTGATGGACTTCTTTGGACCCACAGTGATGTCAACAAATTGAAATCCGAACTGCAACTTTTTTAAGTCATATCATAATAACTGTAAAATGTATGCTTCAACTGCTGGCACATTGTTGAGTTCTTGCTTTTGTTGTTTTGACACTTGCTAGAAAAAGAGTAAAAGAAAAAAAAATTGGTTAAAATAAATATACTTCATTATTGTCCATGCCTGTTAGAATTTACACAATTGCTAAATAAACTGTAATATTACATGTAAAGCAAATGCAAAATTCAGTGCCAAGTGCTGTGTCTGTAATTTTTTCCTGGTATTTAACTATGTCCAAAGTAGGGATGTAATGCAACAATATTTAACACATTCTATATAAATAAATAATTAAATAACACCATCCACTCCACACAGTAAAGACAGGTTTGTGAGGTAGAATCGAGAAATGGTTCATTTACTGATGTCATATTTAGGGTGTAATTTTATTTTTATTTTTTTTACACCTTCAAGTAACACTTTTAACCTCTTTTGTTTTCATTAATTCAATTGTGAATCTCTTGGCAGTGGGTTTGGGATTAGAGCACTCGCATTTGGAAGTCCTGCCAGAGGACATGATATTGCAAGGCCAGTATGGTGAATAGTTCTTCTACACATATTAATGTTCAATAAAACCCTGTTCAAGGAAAGTGAGGTGAAGGTGTTGTATTTGACGGAGTGTTGGGGTCTGTGCTTATTATTAAGGCATGAATGTCCTCATGCTTTCATTGGGGTAAATATGCACTGCTATGTAAGAGTGATGGTTTGGAAAGGATCTTTAATATGGAGAACAGCCAATTTAAGTATGAACAGGTAAATTGTTCTTGATGATGTTGATGTCTACAAATGATTGTCTAGACCAGACTATTTCCTGCAGGAGAGGATGGTCTCGCATATAAAATGCAGCTAGACAATTGTAAAGTACAATAATGTAATTATTAGAATTTTGCAGTGAAGAAATGGGAGTCCAAGGACAGAAATTATGATAAACAGTATTTTTATAGATAGCGGTGATATGATATGCAGCAGAGGATAAACACTTAAATTCCCACCTCTTATTTGTGCAAGGCTTACCTTATTTTAAAATGCTGATCTAAATACATATGTATCGGATTCGCAGTAGATCTATGCAGCAGCAGTATGGTAAAGTGGTGTCAGGCAGGTATGAGCTGCAGGAATTATTTATTTTTTTCATGGATAGAAAATACTATGGTGAAATTGTAATTATCCTTGAAAATGTAGATGGGACATGGCACATTGTTGGAACATAATGTTTTAAGGATCGAAAGTAAGATGGAACTCAGTCCAGTGATAATTGGCGGAGAAAAGTCACTGTAAAGAACAATTACTGCTGTACAGCAGAGGGCGCACATAACAGAGTGCAATTTGATACAACCTCAGACGTTCAATCAACTGTAAAACAGAATATATGATGTGAAAATGCCATTTGAAAGAAAACAACAAAAACGTTTAGTCAATTACGATAGATACCTTATGAAATGTTGCATGTTCTTTATTTGAAATGCAGCCTATTCTTTATTTATAAGGCTTTTAATTTGAATTTTGTAAACGGAAGTATTTTCCCCATTATTTCCGGCTGGACTGCTTTTGGGTCTTGACCAAAGCAGTCTGATCGCGCCATTATTGTAGCTAGGTTTTTTGTGTCACAGCAGTGGGGGACGCTTCGTAATCGACAAACCTGCATCAAAAGATCCAGTACTAATATTTGTCAGAACTTTTACTGCTCAGACAGAACGGTAAGTATTAATTTAAGGCGTGAGGTCAGCGTTTTCAGAATGCTGCGTCACTCCAGTTTTGGTTGGCTAACTTGGCTAATACAGTTCCGCATGGCATTATTGCTTGATAGCTGTAACGTTAGTTCTGTTAACCTTTTTATGTATTAGATCCTCTGTCTGAATGCCTACCCAAAGAAGAAGAGTGTTTTAGAACACTAATCTACTGGCTAACTAGCCGTGTTAGCCCAATATCTTACTTCGTCTGCAAGTCTGGATGTTATGTAGCTTTTTGGGGCCTGGTTAGCTAGCGAGCTAATGTTGACTACCACTTCTGTAACACTAACTCCTAAGTTAGATGTCAAGTAGTTTCCTCTCTAACATTTTGGATTTAATAACTAAATGTACAAAATTCGGTAACGAGTGTCAATTTTATATATTCCTTATTGCGAGCTTAAGGGGAGAGGAGGTGAATTGCAGAGCTAACGTTACGTTAACGTTAGGTAATGTCAAGTGCTAAAGTTCCCAGGCTGTTGGCCTAATTACGTGACAACCAACGTTGCGTTTACGTTGGTGAGGCATTCAACGCGCCATTTAATTTCTACCTATTGTCTGGAAGGAAATGGTGGTTGTGAGTTATTCTAAACATTTTAATTAGAATAAGCGGAAGGAATTAAACATTTGATATTGTTCAACGCATTTTTAGATAACGTTTTACTTAGTGTACTTTTTGTGTCTTGATTTCATACTTGAATACACCCTGTGAATTGATGAGTGTTCACTTGTAGTGATTGAATTATGTCAGATAAATATGGAAAATGCATTAATGTCCAAGGTTTAAGCACGACTAATACTACTTGTCTGCCTTCACAGTTAAGGAATTCCAGGATATCGTCTGGAGAGCGTGCTTGTGCTCCTGTTTGAAGGCCACAATGATCACCAGAAGAAGAGGCCGTGCAATCAACAATGCTGAGGTGCAGTCTGTAGAGGTTGAAGTCACAGATGCTGTGGAAACAGTAGAAGATCTCCCAAGTCCATCAGAGTGCTTGCCAACAGAGGATATCGACACAGCTGGATTGGAGCTAGATGATTTATTTGGAATTGAAAACTTAGAATGGACATTTGAAAGAGATACAGGCAGCCCATTCTTTGATATTGGTCTGACTGAACTGGGTGTGTACAATGTCAAAGATAATGATTCTACAAATGAAGCATCGTCAACCACATCTCCAGAGAGATTATCCTCCGACCTGAAGATCAAGCGTAGACAAAACCAGTCTGGCCACATGATCAACAAAAACGCCATCGCTGCTAGGTTGAATCGTCTCAAGAAGAAAGAATATGTCAGCAGTTTGGAGAAGAAAGTGGGGTTTCTGTCAACGGAAAACCACGTGCTCAAACAGGAAAATTCTCAGCTGACCAAGAGAGTGGAGGAGTTGGAAGATGAAACCAGGTATCTGAGGGCTGTGTTGGCCAACGAGAGCATGTTAGCCCAGCTCTTGTCCAGGCTGAGCGGTGTGAATGGGATGAAATTATCTTCCTCACTTTTCCAGGGGCCCAACTCAAATGATCACGACTATGCGCTGCCCAGGAAGCGTGTGAAAGTGGAGGAGAAAGAGACATCTGGTGGCGTATGTCTGCATGTGGACAAGAACCACGTCTCAGTGGAGTTCTGCACAAAGTGTGCAGAGAGTGCAAGCACATCACTCAAAATGTAGGGTCAAGTACTTATCTCTGTTTTCAGATATTGAGACTGAACATGATAAGGCTCAGTGTAATGAACTTCATGGGGATTGATGAACACTGTTGAATTAGCTATGATTACCTAAGAACTTCTGAATGTGCATGTTGTAAAGTGTGATAAAGCCGCTTGAGTTACACCTTACTGCTAAACCTTGTTGACAGTTTTCTTCTAGGTAATGGTTGGTCTACCATGCGGGATGAGTGGCTTTCAGAACACCTTTGCCTGCTTGACTCCATGGTAAGCATCAGACAAGAAAAGATGCTCGTTTTGTTTTTCTTGCAGGCTTGAGGCGTTCTGCAGTGACATTAGTACTTGTTGTTCCCAGTTAGTTTTTTCAGAGTTTTATGATTTCTCTTGGATTTTATGTTCAGTTTAGATCCTTTGCTCTTAAAATTAATCTGTAAATAAGGGAAAAAAGTACCTTAAACATAATAGAAAAAACTGTTAAGATGAAGGTGAAGGTTCACAAAGAGTGATTTAGTTGTTTTAGTCTAAATTGGATTTCAAACTGGAATTGCAGTGATCCAGGGAAAAGATAATCAGAAGATACTGAACTTTGGTTAGAACTGGTCTCTTTGTGAACCAGCACCATTGTACGAAAGAATACTTTTCATTTAGCGCCGCCTATTTTTCTTTATGCTAAAGTGGATTCTGCTGTTGGAAGTGGAAGAGGCTGGACAAGCTGCTGCCAACGTGGCCTGGTTTTTTTTAAAGGTAGTATCGGTAACAAATGGTGTAAGTGACTACATTTTACCAAATTCTCCACTACATCCTTAGCTCTCAGCAGTGTCACTCATGCAGCATATAATCAGGGCTGACTACCACTGCTTCATTCCTTGTAGCAACAATACCTGAGGCTTAATGGTCTCATAATTATGTCTTGTATATATTTGACATTTTGGAGTGTAATTGCTTAACTCTTCCAAAATGACCTGGTTGAAATGGTGAAATCACCAGTTTTGTACATGAAAGTCTGTAACAATGTTAATGTGTATATACATATATATAATTTTGACCTGAATAAGTATTGTTTGAGGAACATGGGAAAGTGTTTGACAAATAAATCATATTTTCATTATTCTTTCATTTACAAATATCTACTCTGCGTCTTGCTCTGTGCTGTTGATATTAATGCATCTCTTTTTCTCTTCCTGAACAGCAAGCTCTCTGCAGATAAAGGTCTTACTATTCCTG
The DNA here is from genome assembly GCA_900302615.1 of Holocentrus rufus. NCBI lineage: Eukaryota > Metazoa > Chordata > Actinopteri > Holocentriformes > Holocentridae > Holocentrus > Holocentrus rufus. The sequence goes on along the minus strand of OMLF01037252.1, from coordinate 5,189 downwards.
AACATTTGGGTCAAGTCTGGTAAAGGTTCTCAGAACAAATGAGCTCATTTGAATGGAAGGCCAAAGCATGACCTATGAGAGAACCCTTTGTGGTTAAAGGGAGACACCACTGAATTTCAGTGCTCACGTTATTCCAATGCCTTAAAGGGATACTGTGGAATTTTAGATGTAAGGCTATACAAGTTTCTGACCGATAGCATTAACATTAAATGGACATAACATCAGGCAGCAAGTTGTATGGTTGGAGACCTTCCCACTCAGGTCAGCAGCAGCAAAGTGGCTCAACTGGCAATAAATGTCTTTCAGACCACCCCTTAATACTTGACCTATTTTGCTGAAGAATGCCAGTGTTGCTACACACTGGGACCTGCTCAGATGCCATATGTAGAGCTGCCTGAGTACAGTAATACTGGCATTGTTCAACAAATCAAGTAGTTCCAATGTAAGGAGTCTTTTGCACACAGTAAAGCAGCAAGAAAGAGCAGAAGTTCCCCATACTGAAGTTTTAAGTGGTTTAAATATATTGTTGATTGAAGCTGTTTGTCCTTCCAAGCTATGGCTGGAAGGACGTCTCTGAGATTATGTCCATGCAAAGATATAGTTATTGGTCAGTAACTCATACAACGCCTTTGCAAAAATTTCAGATTATTCATTCAAAGTGAAACATACCCTAAAACAATGTGCATGTTGTCCCCACAATCTTAGACAGCAATGCCAATATTTGTGTACATGTGCAGTCTGTCATAACAAAATTGCCCGGACCATTTTGTGATGTCATCTAGTGTCAAAAGCTGTGTAGTGGCTTCATTTAACAATGAGGAAATGGACTTTGATGCTGTAAATTTGCCATGGCCTTTTGTTTACATGTGTTTGCACTATGACAGTTAATTTAAATGGAAAAGCTGAGATACATTTTCTGAGGCAAAAAAGTGTGAACTTCCCTTTAATGTTAGTGGAAGATTTGCTCAGCAGATTGTTTCTTCTTTTAGCTCCGGTTGTACTAGAGTCTTGGTCATTTTTACTAATGGCAGTTGAACACGTGAGCATCAGTGCTGTTTTTAAGGTGGTTTTTCCATCTGAATTTCCTAAAATTAACTCTTGCTCACTTAACCTCACCCAACAGCAAATTATTCTTAAAGCAGTAAGACAACTGCTGGCACCTGCATAATATAGTTTTTGCCTCAGAATGTGACTTGTGGTGTTGTGTATCAGCCAAATGAGTCTTGTAATTGTAAATTTAGCTGCCTCAGCCCATACACAGCTGTGACATCACTGAATTGGAAGCTCTACTTTCTACATGCTGGAGGAGCCACATAAGATGCTGCATTGATGGTCCTTAACCATTGGAGTAACATGAATTCTGAAATTGAGCGGTAATTTTCTTTAATCTCAAATACTATGAATAAGCCGCATAAACCAAGTAATTTAAAACAGACGCACAGGGGGTCCATATCCACTTTTAATGTTTGACTCAACATTTCATTTTTTACTGTAAAAGATACTCAACACCAGTGTTCAGACATGGGTTTATATATATATATACACACATATATACACGCACGCACTCGCATACATATACCTAGTTTTAAGGGCTTTAACAAAAGGTAATTTAAGCATGAGTGTCACTTGACAAAATTACCCAGGAATATAAAGCACATTTTATGTTTATTGCATCAGACTGGCCATCAGTCTTTTTTCAACATTTAGTGGCCACGTTGCCTGATCAAGGCTAAGTAGGAATCGCCAGGTTCACTAATTTACAACAGAGATTTTATGCACCATCTTAAAAAAAATGGTACAACTTCACTCTTGGGAGGTAGGTTCTATGAGAGTTAAGCAGTTGGTCTCTTCAGATTAGTTGGCCTTACAAAATATAGGCCCTTCCACTTGGAATTTAAGTTTGCTACATTCAGCTGAAACTAAGACGAAACTTTTGCAATTTGTTTTGTGGGACTCAAAACAGCACAAATCCATGCCATTCACCATGTGCTAATGAGCAAAAGGTGCTTAGCTGTATTGAAACTACCAGAATATATAGTTTTGTGCAGGTCTAGTTTAGTGTTAAGAAATTTGACCATTAGATAAGCAATTTGAGAATTATAGGTAAGCTTGTCAAAACTTAGTTGGACTAGGAAGTTATTTTGGGAAGCATAACCAAACCTCACCTAGTCCAGCACTAAGGCTGATGCAAGTGTCCATTGACTATAATGATGCCAATGCAGTGTGGTTTATTTAGGAATAATAGACCTTTTTCACGGCAGCCACTTTGACTGGAATAGCAGGTAAACACAGGTGTTACTAATGACATTAATGAAGGTTTTGTTCCATTTACGTAACAGAGCTAGGGTCCTGCTATTGTTCATGTTGGCTGACTGGAAAGACTGCTACATTTAAATGAAACAGAACCTTCATTAATATCATTAACACCTGTGCTTTCTGCTGTAACAAGTCTATTGAATGGGTAAGTTGTGTTCTTTGGCCTCTGGCAGTGGACCAGAGGAGTTCAAGACCTGGTCGCGATGTCTGCTGAAGGCGAGTATGCTACAGTCTGCAGGTTGACCCACCAACTTAGCCTACCTGTAAGTACGGTAGACTATGGTATATCCAAAATTATGGCCATCTTGGGTTAAACAATTATACATAAACTGACAGGAACTGCAGCAAATGAAAAATAAATAAAAGGTAAAGCACCAGACCTATCCAGTACCTTACTGTAATAAAAGCTTTTATGAAGAAAAATAACTTGGCAACTCATTATTATGACACCAGCGATAAAATCAAACATTAAGATCACTACAAATTTGGTTTTGAGTTCATATTAAAGGCTTGTCTATTTATGATGGAATGGAATGGAAAGGGTGGGGTCTCTGGGTCCGCCCCCCCCACCCCCAGACCAACAAATTTCATGCAGTTTCATGCCTATGTGATAAAGGCAAATTAAAAGCAAGCAAGTGCCTTTTTAGTTTTACTGAAAGTAAATTTATATAATTTTATTTTTTAAAAAACAAACACTACCATATGCTTGTCCCTATAGCCACTGGAGTGTTTCATCAGAACAGAAATATTAATGTCAGAGACTCTATAATGCCCAATATGTATAGGAGGAAGAACCATTCTTCCTAAAGAAGAGAGCATGTGCATCCTTGGTAATTGCTGCAGCAGTCCTTAATTCAGCCTTGATGAAAATCCAGTGGTATCGCTCAATTTCAAGTAAAGGTGACCAATAATCAATTACGTAAGTATGGGGAATATGAAAATTCAAGATCTGATTTGACATAGCTGATGATGAATTTAAAAAGGCCAGCTGTCTACACAATAGTCTTACTGGTAAGCCCAGTGTCCAAATGCCTGGGATGAGGGCAGGCCATGAAATACAAAGCAATATCAGTTTATAATCATGCATAGGATTTTGAGCTGAACATTTCTATTTCACTGCCCCCTGCTGTTGAAGTTGATCCTCAGCGGGTTCAGAGGGGAGTGTGAAGCAGTGTGAACAAACAACACAGAGCCACACAGACTTTGTCAAAGTTATTATTGTAGAATACTTTGATGTATTTTTTCTTTCATACAGACAAAAGGTGTTGGACTTATTCCCAGTAAATTCTCTTAGATTTCCATACAGTTTTAGTCTACAGTATACAGGTGTGTTCTTCCTCATATATAGATATTTATTTGCTTAAATAACAGGCAGGTAACTCTTTAATATATTCAATAGTCTTTATATTTTTTTCTTCTTTTTTTTTTTTGGTCTTTTTTCATTTCAGCACAGTTAAGGCTGCATTTTCTGTCTGCAGAACAGCACTGTGATGTGCAAGAAGGGGGACCATTCCACACAATATTTACAACAGTATGTATAATGAATAATGTAAAATCTCAATTTCGTCCCGTTGTGACATGGCAGTAAATACTTGGAGCAGATCTAAAAGAGCAGCCTAAACAATGCATGCGGGGAGATGCATTGCACTTCTGCAGTCTCTAGCTCTGCATCACCCTCCAGTTCTCCATCCTTCCTGGGTCCCCTCTTTGTCCAGTCTTGTAGATCATAATGAGGTACATTTTGTATCTCCTGGTCTCTATTTACACAGTGGTGTCTCTGGTCTTAAGAGAGACTAAGCATCTCCACACCTCTGCACACTTCAGGGGCTGTTCAGTGGACAGAAAACACAGCCCTCAGAATATGCTCAGGAGAATGTGCAACTGTCTTTTTTTCCATCAGTGGGAGCACCGGTGGAGAAAATCAATAGTAATAATAATAATAATCATAATAATAATAATATACAAGCGCTTCCATTTTGTTGTTCCTCTCTTTACAAAAAGCAATAGGATTAAAAGAAAGAAACATCAAAAATAAGTAAATAAATGTGTAACAGGAACTTGGTACCTGTAAATCAAAGATGCACATGTGCACATTTGGGCGATCTGTACAGTAGTGGTGCAGTTGTACAATAATTTATAACTTTGATAGTAAATATATTCTTTTTCACATTGTGTTTTCCCTCCTGTTGTCTCACAAGATCATGATGCAACGTGGCTGGACAGATGGACAGAGATAGCTGGAACTGGACAGTCGAATTTACACTATTGTAATTTATCTGCCTGCTGATGTGTCTGTATATGTGTGTGTGTTTGTGTGTGTTTGTGTGTGTGTGTGTGTGTGTGTGTGTTTTGTAGACTGCAGAAAGCATTGACAGGCGTCGACAGAGCTGTGCTAAGAGGTGCTGAAATAGAATAGATCAGGTTAGACTTGAACAGGATATGTGTGTGTGTGTGTGTGAGAGAGAGAGAGAGAGAAAGAGAGAGGAGAGCAGATGTGGAGAGATCATAGCACACAGTAGTGACAGTAGCCTAAATGATTTACCAACACATAAAGAGTGACATTAATGATACCAAATGCATGCTTCAAAACAGACAGACCAATACAATGTCGCCACCCGCCTGCCTTCTGACAGGCCGGTTTGAGGGTGGCGGCGATGATGATGAGCATTCAAGAAGACAGAGTTCTATACAGGTAAGGGTGTTCCCAGAGAGCCCTGCATGCATCCAGAAATAGAACTAGCAGGACAGACATGTTCTCTCGCTCTTTTTGCATGTGTGAATGTCTGCGTCGCACGTTATGTCTAATTCTATGTCTGGGTACAGCTGTTGACATGGCAGTCTGTTGCATATTGTCTGCCCCTGCCTTTTTCTCT
>OMLF01037245.1:10309-37693 GCA_900302615.1 Holocentrus rufus | reverse complement strand
TTCTATTTAGATAACAGCAGTAGGCAAGGTCCAAATTACTTTACTGAGTGGGGTTAAAAGTTGACTTTACACCAGAAAAGTTGTCTGTGAAGATTCTCATTCATCAAGGTCATGGTATTTCCAAGTGCTTAGAGATACCAGAGACCTTGGTCTTTGGAGATACTTAACCCATTTTGAAAAACCTATTATAATTTTATTGCCTAGCTGTTATGTAGAACTGTGATGGTGCTGTCTTCCTCTAATCGTTACCGGGTACCGGAAACTAGCTCGATGCGCCAGATGCTAACTATTCTCAAAAATAACTGCCTTAATCCAGTTGATAAATAAACAAAGTTTGGGTTTGATGATGTGTGTCAGAAATGTTGTAATCCAAAATAGCGTTGAAAAAAATGGTAGAACTATTTACTTGTGTGGCAACTCGATGTGCTGGAAGGTTAGTTTCAAGAATGTCAACCGGGGGGGAAGAAACACGTTAGCTAGCACGTCCAGCACAGAGAGCTGCCACACAAGAAAATAGTTCTACCGTTGATTTGAGTTTTTTAATAGCGGTCAACTTTTTTACGCCATTTAGGATTACAAAAATTCTGACACACATTATCAAACCTAAACTTTGTTTATTTATCAACTGGAGTGGATTAAGGCAATTAATTTTCAGAGTGTTAGCCGGGGGGAAGTACACCTGAATGGCAGGTGGCTAACGGTTAGCATTTGGAGCGTCTACCTAGTTTCCGGTAACAATAAGAGGAAGACGGTACCACCACTGTCCTACATAACAAATAGGGGGTAAGTGAAATAAAATCAAGTTTTTGAAAATGGATGGACTATTCCTTCAACAAAGGCAACTGGACTTGCTTGTGGTTCTAGAAGACGTTGCCTTTGTTAAGCAACTAGAACTAGAAAAGTTGTCATAAACATCCTGAACACCAGTCTCTGTCTTGCTCAGCCCCACTGGCTGGCCACTGGACCGTGGTTTGCTGTACTCCATAGAGACTCTGGTAGTTCAGTGGTCTGGTCAGATATGGACTGTCCTGAAGAAGGAATCCGGCAAGGCCCTGCACCAAGGAGACTACCCGGGTCCCACCGTGGAGCTCCAGTTCTGGACCACTCAGAGGGAAAACCTCCTGGGCATCCAATCACAGGTATGAAGCCTGTGATGTGTGTGTGATTTTTTTTTTTTTTTTGCATGGCGTGTTGCATGGCGTGACAAATGGGTGATTTATCTCCAGTCCCTCATATTTGCACTGTTGGTATACATCTAACAATGCTACCCCTGTTTTGCAGATCCAGGGCCAAAAAGTGAAGCAGATTATGGAGATCCTGAGGAAAATCAAAAGCAGCTACTACTCATCTTTCAACGATATCTGCCTCAAAGTGAACAAAGGTAGACCAGCAGAACTGCTTCTCTTCCTCTCTCAGTGCCAACTTGTTTCCTTCCTCTGAATGATCTGGTCTCTTAGGTCCCTCCGTGCTAATGCAAAACCAAAACCCTGGAACCTTCTCATTCAGTCATAAAAACTACTCCCAGAGTTTACATACATGGCAGCATTTTCTACCTCTGTTCAGTTTCTTCGTATTTTATCCATTTGGCATGGTAACTCTTTCTGATTTTCACCTTTTTATTGCTGTGCCATTCTCTTTATATGTGCGTGTCAGTGTGTTCATTCAGCAATGGTGGGCCAAAATGACAAGCAAATTGTCACTGCTGCGACAGAAAAAGTTAAAGTAAAAAAGAAAAACAAATTATACTGCCCAGTGTCACTCCAAGCACAAACATCAGACCAATGCATCAAACTGTCTAACTATCAATTCAGTCCAACAAGAACCATTTCAAATTACCCTTCTAACCCCACTATTATACAAAATACCTTGGCACAACATTGATGCATGTTTTAGTCATCAGTTTTGTTTGTATTTGTGTTGCTGCTAGCGGTGCTGGAGGCAGAGGACATAGACCTGTACCTGCGGCCTCTGAAGAGGCTGATCAGCAGCTTGGAGGAGAGGAGCTTCCCGCAGATCGAGACTCTACTGCCTCCTCTCTTCCACACCCTTTGTCTCATCTGGAGCCACTCGCAGTATTACTGCTCCCCACAGCGCATGGTGCTCCTCCTGCAGGAGTTCTGCAACCTGATCATCGAGAAGGTACAACAATGTGTGTGTGTGTTGATTTTAACAGAATGCTATTGTACTTTATTTTTTATTTTATTTTTTGGGTAAAATTATTCTGGACATGTTTGCACGTTTAGTGTGTGTGTGTGTGTGTGTGTGTGTCTACTTTTTTTCCCCCCTGAAAGTACTAAATCCGTTCACTGACTCAAATCGAATTGAACTGAATCTCAGTTAAACCAAAGATTCACACCCCCAGTAACTACACATCCATATAACCGTGTGTATGTGTATTTGTCTGTGTGCAGGCCTTTGCCTACCTCATCCCAGAGGAGCTGTTTAAAATGGAGCTGGAGGAGGGGGTGGAGAGGGTCCAGATGACCATCTCAGTTCTCCGCAGCTTCAAGCGTCTCTTTCACGTTCATCGCCAGCGGATCCCACAGTACTACACTCGTGGACAGACCATCAGGCTCTGGGACTTCCCCGCCACTCTGGTGTTCCAGCGCACCGACCGCATCATGGACAGGCTGCTCATGATTGAGGTGCCACTTGTCTCTTATGATATGTAGAGGAAGAGCAGACATGAGCACATCCAACGTGCTATTTGTTTGGGTACAGGTTACAAAGTAGATAAAATAGTAAGACTTCATATGGAGAACCATGTAAGTGGACATAAGCATACTGGCAAATGTATATTCAGTCCAGACTTGACTGGACTTGACACAAAAATCAGGCTTTCTAACTGTTACAGCACTGCTGTGATATTCAGCTGAATCTTCTTTACGTCTGATACTGACTCTCTTCTTATGACCCTGACCTCTCAGTGGCTTCTCACTTCTGATCTATAGGAGCTGTTTGCAACAGCATTGGACTTCCTGAAGCTGGAGAAGGTGGAGTTGGGAGGATCCCGAGGGAAGATCCTCAGTGAAATGGTCTTCAGTATGAGCGAGGAGTTTCACGACCGCTGGCGTGCCCTTAGAGAGAGCAAATATGATCCTCTGGACTACACTAATGATGTGAGTGCGAGTACTGCAGTCATCACAGATATCAAACTGCTATTTTAATCACTAGGCCACAAGAGGCCATGATTCACAGGGATTTATGAGCAGTTGATAGACATGACTGAACAATCATTAAAAAAAAAAAAAAATCATTGATATTTTTCTACCTAGAGGCCCAGCTCTTTAACAGTCGCTAAATAATGTGGTTGCTAAGCAACACATAAGTACCAGTGGTGACTTTTAGCCAGTGCATGAATACTTTATTTCAAAAACAGTTATACAATCACATGTGATCTGATGTTTAACAACAGACTCCAACATGACTCAGTTAATCAGAACTGAAAATGATCCATTTCATAATACTCCTTTTGGAGGAGTTTATTTTGCTAATCCATATTGATCTGAGCTTACAGATCATATTACAGTGGAGCACTAAGGAGTGATGACAGCCAGTCTCTCATGTCTAATGCCATCTTGTGTCCAGGATTTTGTGAGTCGTTACCGATGTTTCATGGAGCAGAACAGAGATTTTGACCAGAGGCTGGGGACTGTCCTCAATCTGGCCTTCCAGCACTCCAAAAGCCTGAAGTCCACCTTTAAAGTATGCATGCTATACCTTGAATCCTATTTATGAATAACTTACATGCAAGGCCAGCCACACAATGGGAAGCCATGTCTCTGATATAACAACATACTGTAATAATCCATTGCACTCATCATACAGTGTAACTGTGTTGTTGTGTCTTTTCCAGCTGTTGAAGATTTTTGGCACCCTGCTGGATAGACCCAGGATCAACCAGCTGTTCTCTCCTAACTACAGCCTGCTGCTGGACATGTTCAACAGGGAAATTGACCACTGTCAGTTTATACTTGACCAACACAGAGACACGGTGAGAGAGACAGTGGAGGATAGAGGGAACAGAAAGAGAGGGTGGAAGTAGAATAAGTGTGGCGATTAGTACACTTGCTTGCTCTGATTGTGCAAATCCAGTTTCTGTCAGATCACCTAAAACCGATGGCCAAACTTCATCACCACCATAATGGGGCAGTTTCTCATTCACTTCAATAATAGACAGAACGTGCAATGGGTCTGTTGTTGTGCATGGCAGGTGATAAGAGTTTTTAGTGGCTCATACATTGTCAAACTAAAAACACACTTTACCTGTACTGTAGGTGTGTTACCAAAGTGACTCAGAGCAGTGAATATGACTTAGTCATCAGAAAATGGACTGTGTGTTTTTCAGCTGCAGTCAGGCTGTGTGGTCCTGGGTAAGAACATGCCTGCAGTGGCTGGAAACCTCAAATGGTCACAGGAGATTCGGGATCGCATACTTACCAACAGGAGCAACCTCAGCCAGCTCGCTCATATGTATGGACTAAAATACACACACGCACACGCACACACACACACACACACTTACAAAGAAAATATGACTTGCTCCTGATACCTTATGTTTTTAGCTGGATTTTAAACCAAATAGCTGTGAAGAATTTTATTCCAAAATAAAAATATTGCATCTGAAATTCATCAGCTAATGTTTCAAAATCACAAATGAATTGCAGAACTATTTGTAAACAAAGACCTTAATGATGGCTCATAACTTAATGTGCTTTAATTGCATTTTATTGGAGGAGTTTTCTGTTTTATCAGCTGATGGAAATCTCATTTTGGAGTGAAATTCTTTCCATATACGCATGCACACCCTGCCTAAATATAGTATAAATGTCAATAACATGCAGAGGGATGGACAATTTTTCTCTTTCTCTTCATTATCTCACCACTTTGCCTTTTTCTCCTTGCTCCCAGGCCTCTGGGGTCTACTGAGGCAGATGCTGTCCTGCAGAAGTGTGAGCGTGTTCTGGAGGTCCTGGACCAGCATGACGAGGAGCTCTTCTCAGAATGGACCGAGGGGCTGGAGGAGCTCTGTCACACCCACCTCCGGGAACCGCTGCTCACTCTGGACTCTGACACGGGCCTGTTCCAGGTCAACTTCAACCCTGCTGTAAGGATAAAATACATACTAAGACCAAGAGTGGCATAAGCAGTTGCCAACTCACCCCACCTTAGTGAAACAACATTAAAGGGACCAAAAGGAGACTTACAGATGAATATAATGTAATGACTGCAAAAATGACACATGCAAAACTGCCATGAAATGTTGAAAATATGACGTGATGATAGAAATGGTTGATTAAGATCGATCCTTTGTGAAGAAAACAAAGAATAAACTCCACAACTTTGGATTCGTTTAGTTCTCTGTTAGCCTTTCTCTTTTTCTGTCTCTCCTCAGTTGACCTCGGTGCTAAGGGAGGTGAAGTATCTCGGCATGCTGAAGAATCACAACATCCCTAAAGCAGCTCTCCATCTCTACTCCAAACGAGAGACTCTCTACATGGTGAGTAAATTGGCTTCTAGTGTTTCACTGAACTGCTGACAGGCATGTGACAGCTGCTCATTAGCTTTACGTGGACTCTGAAGCTCTAAATGGTTTGCTTGCCTTTTAAAGTTGCAGTAGGACCATTTTCTGTCAGCTTTGTTTTTTTCAACCAAGTCCAAAATTTCTGTGTATACTATAATACTATAATATGTCAAAAGTAATCTGGATAACTTTGTGTTTTTTAGTACACCCAGACGCTGGCCTTAGTGACCCAGTGGTACAACAAGCTCCACAGCACCATCATGGCCGTAGAGTTGGGACTGGTCAAAGATGAGATGGGCAAGACCAAACGCCAGCTAGCCCCTGCCCTCCAAGAACTGACATGGGCTCAGGACGACCTGTGGGACTACATCCAGACCACACGAAACCTTGTCAAGGTACGTTCTCACATAAACTATAATATTTACTCTGAAGGAAATCTTGTGACTGCAATGTCAAGAAACATACTGGAGCAAATCATGGTGTCATTTTTTAAAAATTCTATACCTTCTATTATTCTTCTCTATACTTCTATACTTGCACATCCGCTTTCTGTACTGTTTTCTACACTATTCACCCTATTTAAGAGTTTACACTTTTGCTGCCTTAGCTGTATTTTGTGCTGATATATGTGTTTGGCATATTGCACAGTTTGTTTCCACTGGATGCTTCTGTTATCAGCTGCCTTTGACTCATGAGGTCCCACATCCTCCTCACTGACTTTCACAACATGAACACTCCAGTAAAGAGTCAAACTTTCAGCACTAGAAAGTGCTGTTCCTAAAAAGGAAAGCAACACATAACGCTAACACATAGATACACAAACTTTTAACCCAAAACTTTTTGTACAGTGCACCTACAGAGGCCACCTCCTTCTCAGTGATGCTACAGCACCTCATATCTCACCACATCATACCCATAATCTCAGTAAAAATCTCGTTGTAGGGTATGACTGCTGTAATAATCCCTCTCACCTCCAACCATCAGGACATTTCCAGTCGTGTGCAGAAGAGCAAAGCCAACGTGGAGGCCATCCAGGCCCTGATGGGGAAGTTCAGCCACAGGGCCTTCATCACCAGGAAGGGCCGTGGCTCTACGCTCCTCATCCTCTCTGACATGGAAGACAGTGTTTCTAAACAGTATGTGCTCATCACCGACACAGGGGAGCAGATACACAAACTGCTGCAGGTACAAAAACTGATGCACAATAATACACACAAAAAATTGAACATACTGCACTTGCACAAGAACACACCAGGTACACACTTCTGCAGTACTCATATTGAAAAGAAGATGCATAATGCTTCAAATATAAAAAAGACAGACATTTGACAGATCATATCAGTGCTCATTGAAACATACTGAAATAGATGCGAATGTAATTTTTCCTAATTCACTCACTCATTCACTCGCCCACTCACTTTTCAGGAGAACCAGTTGCTGTTGGGCGTTTCTGACCCAGACAGCAGCGAGTGGCAGGCCTACACAGACTATGTGGATCGCATGATCCTGACAGGCTTCTCCAGTGCCGTACGCTGCTCCCTGCAATATTTCATGGATAATACGGACGCAGCCCTGCGCATCTCACCACTGTTTGAAGTCCAGCTGGTCCTCAATGGCAATGAGATGACCTTTGACCCCTCTCTGGACTACAGCCACCAGGGCAACTTTTATGATATTGTTGATAAGATGGTGGCCAGTATCACCAACGTGGCATCTTTCATACCCAGAGTGGCAAAGCATAAAAAGCTGGATAACTATCAGGTGGTGCACACATGCACACTGTGTGCTTGCATACACACAGACACACAGAAAATGTTTTTCTGCACACAAGCAGCCTGCTTAAATGTTGTGCTTGAGTGTAAACTCGTTCTCCTCCACTTCTAGTCTGACGTAGATGAGATGGAGGACTTGTCAGAGCTGTGCCATATGATCCGCACTCGAGCACGCACAGCCATTGCTAAGGTGAGCTGTCTGTTTCTCATCTATGCTGTATCATTCAGCATTATCTTTATCATCATCATCATTAATCTTTATTTAGTTCTTGGAAGATGTATGGAGCAGGCACAAGTACTCATCCTCAGGTGTTGTGAGATTATATCCAAAGAAACAAATAAGTAATTGGGAAAAATAAAAAACAACTGAAGAAATAAAGAAGTGTCATCAAACTTTAAGAGGGCATCAGACATTAAAAGATGCATCAGTTGGGGGAAATGGCAACAAGTGGAAACTTGGGGTGAATACAATAAAAACAGCATTAATCAATAAAAATAGTATCAGTCAGTTTAAAAATACAGTCAGTAAAATTGTGTCAGTTAAAACAATTACTTTAAAAATTAGTGAGATTTAAGATCAACGATTTATAATTACACAGGGCTACATGATAGTTGAGTTTAAATATGCATTGCAAGTCATTACAGGAGGGGCAGAGTATTTAAAGTTTTTCATTAAAAACGCTTACCTGAGAATGTTAAATTTTCAGGTCAGGGAATACCAGGGATCGTTTGCCAGCTACCGCTACCTCTGGACTGATGACAGGTCAGTGGTGTGTGACTGTTTATCTGTTGATTGCCTTATTGTCATTTTTGTATGTGTGAACATCTTTACTAGTAGGATCATGTATGTGATCATGTATGTGATGAGAGTATTTTATTTTGTGAATATCTTAAAGTTGAGTTAATAGTGACACAATTTCAAGGTTTTCAACATAATTTCTTCCCCAACTCCTTGAAAAGTTAACCAAAATGTTTTGAAGAGTAATAAAGTGATGCTAAAGCCAAGACTTGGCACTATTTGAGTGAAAGATTTTATCCAAGGCCAAGAATTCTCCACAGCATCAAAACACCTGAAGTAGGGCCTAGACTTTTCTGTACTGAATACCTATGAGTAACCTAACCCTCAGAAGCCAAACTTCAAGTCTTCTCGAGTAACAATAGCTGTCTTTTGAGAAGTACCAATTGCCTTGTCTCTTTTACCTCAACATTGACAGGTCTGAATTTATGCGGCAGTTCCTCCTGTATGGGCATGTGCTGAGTACAGAGGAAGCTGAGCTGTATGCCGACTACGAACTCAAGAAAAACCCTCCAACTCTGGACAATTTCAAAGAACAGGTTTGTTCCGCATTCAGGTGAATTCATGATTCTCACAACTCTTAACCATATCTTTAGTAACCTTTATTTATCTAAAGAGTTGCCCAGTGCAATCACAATCTTCTACAATCTTCTAGTGATTTGTTCAAGGGTACATTGATGATGGCTGCTGATGTGGGCGAGAGCATTTCTCATTCACTTTCAGTTTTTCCCAGCTGGTTCTTGGATTAAAATCAGCTGATCTCTGTTCACAAGCTGGCCTCTCTAACCTCCTGGCTAATAGTGCACCTAAATGACAAATTCAATACCTTTTCCTGTTTGATTCGCATCTCTGAGTCACAGTACTCCATTTTCTATTCCAGATCAACCTGTTTGAGTCTCTGTACGTGCGAGTGAGCAAGATGGAGGACAGGAGAGTGTTCTGTGGCTGGCTGCAGCTAGACATCAGACCCTTTAAACATACACTCATGAATGTCATCAAAAGATGGAGCTGGATGTTCAAGGAGCACCTCCTCAATCACGTAAACCAAAGGTTAGACACACATACACTCACTCACACACACAATCCTTTCCCAGACAGAACTGACAGCATAATATAAAGTGCCTTACTGTAAATATAAAGCACAGATTTATAAGAAAAAAAATGAAAAATTTCATAATGGCAAACGGTCTAAAAAGACAAAAAATGCTTTCCAAAAAGCTTGTAAAATACACCAGTCATCCTGAAAGGCCATAAAACTGGCTCTTTAAATGTTTTTTAGAAATGGCAATGGATTCTGCTGACCTAACATTTCCAGGAAGGTTGTGCCGCTGTCTAGGGGCTGCAGTGGCTAAAATGAGATCTTTTACAGTAACTCAGACTGTGGAAAAGCCAAGAGGGACTTAAGGAATCTAAGAGAGCAACCTTGGTTGTGCTAGAAATTTGACTTTCACCTTATTTTTGGTTCAATAATCATTTTCTTGTGCGTCTCCCCCTCTCTATTCCTCAGCGTACGGGAGTTGTCTTCCTTTGTCCAGGACACAGCCCGTGGTCTTTCTAATAAGGTGTCAGATGGGGACTATGCAGGCCTGGTGGACATCATGGGTCACCTCATGGCCATACGAGACAGACAAATCAGTAACGAACAGCACTTCAAGCCTCTCAAGTCTACCGCAGACCTTCTTAAGACTTATGGACAGCAACTGCCAGAGAGTGTCTACACACAGCTGGAGGTGTGTATCAGCAAACACATACATGCATGATGGCACACATGGGCATTATTACTACACTACATTTTAACATTTTTACCACAGGAGCTGCCTGAGAAGTGGAAGAGTCTGAGGAAGATCGCCTTTACAGTCAAACATGAAGTGGCGCCGCTTCAATCCAACGAAGTCTCAGTCATACGCAGGAAATGTGTCCGGTTTGAGGTGAGAGGGTGTGTGCGTGTGTGTGTGTATGTGCTTGGAGGTGAACCTGTGTGTGAGCGGAGTAGGATGTCAGTGTGGCAGTCCCTAACAAAGCGCTCGATGTCTGACATATAAACGGGTTCAATTTCTCCCCCTGCATTATGTATGACTGAGCCACCACCTCCTACTGTTGTAGATGGAGATGCAGAGACAGATATGCATCCTCACTGCAGATTCTTTGAATGTTTTTCACCTTTCAGGTCAAGCAGCATGAGTTTAGGGAGCAGTTTCGCACCGAAGTCATCTTTAAGATTAATGTGGAGGAGCCATATAAACTGATCGATAAGGTGAGGACAGTGAAACAAGCATAAATGAGCCCTAATACCTTGAATGATTAAATATAATTAGGAAAATTGGTTTATTTGACACGTTTTTTTTTTTACTTTGAGAGTATTTTAATGATCTATATGTCTTTATATGTTTCTGTCTGCAGGCTAATCGTGCAGTAGCAATGTTGGAGGCAGAAATGCAGAAGCTGCAGGACACCGCTGATCTATTTGAGGTCAGCTTCCCAGATTATAAGCAGCTGCGTCAGTGTCGCTCTGACATCATACTGGTCAAAGCTGTCTGGGACATGGTCATCTTTGTCAAGGTACACATCAATCAGCATGTTGCCTATTTACATGTACTCATGCACTGTCCTTAGCCGTGTTTGTATGCAGCATCGTTTACACATTAACACAAGGCAGCAGAGCATGCATAGTGAATAGGTAGGCACAGTTCCCATGACAGCAAGCACCCCTTTGTTCAAACGTCCTTGATCACGACACTTAAACCTTAAGTGTTCAGTGGGTGCTGTTCTGAAGCAAAAAGAGAGTAATAGAATATCATGAATATAACAATGTCATTCTTCTCACCAGACCAGTATAGAGGATTGGACCAAGACTCCATGGAAAGAGATCAACGTTGAGCAAATGGACATGGAGCTCAGACGATTTGCTAAGGTGCAACAAACCTGCATCTGTGAATTCACCTCAAATATGCCTAAAATCATTTTCTCTTTGTTTTGTGCACAGGCTAAAAAAGAATCAGTTGTAATTTGTCAGTATTTGTGTTGCATCCTGAAGGAGATGAAGACGCTGGATAAGGAGGTGCGGCTGTGGGACGTCTACCTGGGTCTGGAGTCGACTGTGAAGAACCTGCTGACCTCTCTGAGAGCCGTGAACGAGCTGCAGAACTCTGCCGTCAGGGAGAGACACTGGCAACAGCTTATGAACACCACCAGAGTATGAGACTGCTTCATCAATACGTCTGATTCTATTGATTCAGTGTGTTTTTCAGTAATTGTCTTTATTATGTCCTGTAATTGTCTAGAACTCTCTTCATCTTAATTCACTTCTTAGATTCCCTTTCTCTCTGTGCTGTCACGACCAGCAGTTAACCCATCCCAATGAGACATCTGATCACACTCATGGTTATCACATCCTCCCTTTGGTCCCCAGGTGAGGTTTGTGATGGGGGAGGGCACCACCCTCGGGGACCTTTTGGAACTACAACTCCATCGTGTAGAGGAAGAGGTCAAAAACATAGTGGACAAGGCTGTGAAAGAGATGGCCATTGAGAAGGTAAGTTTAAGGATTCGGGGCAGATGGTATCGTGTGGTTTAATGTGGTTGAGTCTGTGTTTCTGATGAAAAGCATACAAAAGAATAACACACTCAAAGTTACATAAAAGAAACTTTTGTATGTGAGCACTCTAACAGGCCCAGGCAGAAAATCTAACAGGCCAAGGCTGTTTAAAGGTTGATTAAACAAAGCAGAGAAAGTTCTTTACTGAGTCTTTCACAAGGTCCTTTATGAAAAGTTTAAACTCACCAAGGAAGCAAGTCCTTTCAACTTTAAATCCTTTCTATAAAGCAGGAGCAGAGTGCCTGGATATAATTTTGTCTTTTACAGCTTTGACCTCAATGACAAAGAATCCTAAACCTGGGCACATGTACTGCCACCAACTCTATGAATGCAAACACTCCTCACAGAAAAAAAAAAGAATTTTATTGAACCAGACCAGTAGAACTCAAGAAGTGAATTGAAAGGAAACTTAAAATGATATCGAAACAGCACTATCCATCCACCGCTTATTTTGTAAGATTGTGTCAGATGCTTTCAATGGTTGACATCTCAGTTTGGGATGAAACTTTTCCTCATTGCCCTGTAGGTGTTGGCGGAGATTACTCAGACATGGAGTGTGATGGCTTTGTCCTATGAGACTCATCCCAGCACAGGAATCCCTCTGCTTAAGGCAGATGAGAATCTCATAGAAACCCTGGAGGACAACCAGGTCAGCAGGTTAATGACTCTCCACAGCATGCCACACATCATTCATTTCAATAGTCAAAGGGATGAACTGTATATATTGTGGTACAAAATATCAGGCTTGGAAGTTAATCATTTCAGTTGTATCATGGGTAGGATCACTTTATGCTTCTGTGTGATGCTTCCAAGTCATACTGTATTCAGAACATACAATGGTACGATGCCTCATACGATACTCAGTCACGTTATGCAGTGACAGGTTTGACAAAGTTTCCTTGAGCAAGACACTGAACCCCTAACTGCTCCATATGAACAGGTTGACACTTTGTATGGCAGCCTCCACCATCAGTGTATGAATGTGTGGGTGAATGTGGTGCATATGTAGAGGTAATATAAATGCAGTCCATGTTCCATGGAAGAGACTTCCAAGAGTCCACCTCGTAAAGCTCCCCTTTCAACTCCCTACAGGTGCAGCTGCAGAACATCCTGATGAGTAAATATGTGGAGTACTTCCAGGCAGAGGTGAGCGGCTGGCAGAGGAAGCTGATGGTGGCAGACCTGGTCATCTCCTCCTGGATGTCTGTCCAGAGGACCTGGGCCCACCTGAACAGCATCTTCACCAACAGCCATGACATTCGCTGCCAGCTGGCCAGTGATGCTGAGCGCTTCCAGGGCATACACACTGACTTCCAGGTAGCACACACTGTACTGTTTCCCTTACATTCATTTAGCTGTGGGGGCAAAATTGCTCCAACAGCTAGAAGAAAGTAAACTTAGTTGAAATTAGTATTTGGCCTTACTGCTCAGCCTCCAAACATACAACTGCAGCACTATTATCCATACATAATTCATATCATAATGTAATTATTCAAATAAAAAAGCACACACCAGAACCGAACACACTTGTATGTGTCTGTATATTTTTATGTATATTAATCCTAAAATAAAAGTCATTTGAATTGTATATATTGATGCCTTATCTCTGTCTACTCCATCCCACCATATCAACACCTACTATATCTCCTTTCTCTTTCTCCTTATTTGCACGCAGAACCTGATGACTGAGGTGGTGCAGAACAGTAACGTGGTGGAGGTAACCAACCAGCCTGGCTTCCTGGAGAAGCTGGAGACGTTGCAGCAGAGGCTGTTTGTGTGTGAGAAGGCGTTGGCTGAGTACCTGGAGACCAAGAGACTCACGTTTCCCAGATTCTACTTTGTCTCTGCCTCTGACCTGCTGGAGATCGTCTCCAAGGGAACACAGCCCAAACAGGTACCTGGAGCTCACAATGTGTGTGGAATTTTAGGTATTATGCATCCAAATCAGCACAAACATTTACTCAGCATACTGTAGATACCAGTGGAGTACAATCTATTCTGCAGACAGTGTTTGTGTCATGGAGAGGAAAGTGGTGATTCTGAATTGATGATTATGAGTTTGATGCTCAGGACAGTGGTCTCAGTGGAGCATAATGTTCATTATAAATTCGATCAGTTTTTAATCAGAGGTCCTAGACAGGTCTGAAAGGTCCGCAGAAATATGGGACTTATTTTTATCTTTTTTTTTTTATTCCAGGTGTTGAAAAAAATATAAATTGAATAGAGTCTGGAAAAAGTATGGCAAACTACAATTCAAGACGTTATTCAGTTGCAATACACAAACTAATAAATATAAATAATTCTAGTCAGCAATAGAGCGGTGTGGCCTGCTTAACAGGCAAATTGCTTTGCCATTATCTGCATACATCTTATTGGACGCCAGCCATTTCTTTTTTTTTTTCTTTTTTTTTTTTCAAATCCAGTCAAGAGATTAAGGATCTGTGAAGTGGAAAATTGGTAGGAACCCCAGTCAATGATTATGGGCGCATGTATGTTGCCATGCCAGGTGACCAGACACCTGCTGAAGCTGTTTGACAACATAGCAGACCTTCGCTTCAAGGACTCGGACAGAGGTGGAGCTGGGCAGGAGGATGGGGAGGCGGTTGCCTTAGGGATGTACAGCCGAGAGGGAGAGTATGTTCCATTCTCCGAGCCATGTGTGTGTGAGGGACAGGTATGAACAAATACAGTACTGTATTTTTTATTTATTTATTTTACAGTATTTGTTTTATTTTGAAGGGCCAAACTAATTTTCCCCTATATGTATGTAGATTGTAATTTCCATGTTATATTTAAATGATGTGTAGTATGAAATTATTATTATTATTATTACAATATTGTATATTGTACATCTCCCTTCAGGCCGAGTGTTGGTTGAGCGCCTTGGAGAGCACCATGCGCTGTACAGTCAGGAAGGAGATCCAGGAGGCCGTAGCTGCCTACGAGGACAAACCACGAGACCAGTGGCTCTTTGACTTCCCAGCCCAGGTCTGTTTGTGTTTCCCCTGTACGATTATCACTGCAATATTGTAGCACTTCATATGCATAATAAATTGCAGAGTATTTGTTTCCCCTTCCATGCCTAGGTGGGTCTGACTGGTAGTCAGGTATGGTGGGCCACAGATGTGGGCATTGCCTTTGAAAGAGTGGAAGAGGGATTTGAGAATGCCCTGAAAGACTACAACCGAAAACAGGTACTGCAGAAACGTGCAATAAAAGTTGGTATCGTGTTGGTATACTGCAGGTATAGTGTATAGTTAGGATTATGTTATGGTTGATTTTAAGAAAACAGGTTGTTTTAGTGTTGGTCAATGGCTTTTGCTCCCTTGTGGTTTTGTAGGTCACTCAGCTGAACTCGCTGATTCACATGCTGCTTGGAGATTTAACTCCTGGAGACAGGCAGAAGATTATGACTGTCTGCACTATTGACGTCCACGCTCGAGATGTAGTTGCCAAACTCATAGCTCAGAAGGTAGAGCTTTCACATAATTTTGATGTTTATTGAGTCAGCCATGATTCAAACATGTACGAGAAGTTGACCTCCCCTCCCTTTGTGTGTGTTTGTGTGCGCGTTTGTCTCCTAGGTGACAACAGGCCAGGCATTTGCATGGCTGTCCCAGTTACGTCACCGCTGGGATGATGAAACCAGACACTGTTACATCAATATCTGTGATGCCCAGTTCCAATTCAGCTATGAGTACTTGGGTAACACTAACAGACTGGTCATCACTCCACTCACTGATAGGTACACACAACACACACACACTAGTTAAAATTAAAAGTAAAAAAACATCACAGTTTCATCAGGAAGTTGTACTCAAGCACACTTTGCTACCTTTCTACCTGTTTGCTTCTTTGCATTAAAATAATTGATCACGTTTCTTTATATCTCAACGATTCCTCTGTCAGGTGTTACATAACCCTTACCCAGTCCCTCCACCTGACCATGAGTGGCGCCCCCTCTGGCCCAGCTGGCACTGGCAAGACAGAGACCACCAAGGATCTAGGACGCTCCCTTGGCATCATGGTCTATGTATTCAACTGCTCAGAGCAGATGGACTACAAGGTAGAGTGTACTGAACAAAAGTTTTCCCTGGTCCCACGAGATTGTGTCATTCTCATTATTTCTGTAGATTTAATTTACCCTATCTGTCCTCCTGCTCTCTGTCTTTTGCTCTGTCAGTCCATAGGTAACATTTATAAGGGTCTGGCTCAGACAGGAGTGTGGGGATGCTTTGATGAATTCAACAGGATCTCAGTGGAAGTGCTGTCTGTGGTGGCTGTGCAGGTCAAAACCATACAGGATGCCATACGCAACAAGAAACAGAGGTAGATGTCGATACAGGATATAGCATGCATCATAAATTATATGTATTCACCCATTTATCTGTCAGTTTAGCTATTTATACATTTATTTTTCATCTTTAATTGGTCTTGTGTGTATGTAGGTTCCATTTCCTGGGAGAGGAGATAGAGCTGAAGCCAACAGTGGGAATCTTCATCACTCTGAACCCAGGCTATGCTGGCAGGGCCGAGCTCCCAGAGAACCTCAAAGCTCTATTCAGGTGTGATATAGAGAAGTAATGAAAGAAAAACAGATTGTGAGAGTGAATGTTCACGGAGGTCAACGGCTGACTAATTCACAGCGTGTTTGCTGACTGTTCAGGCCCTGCGCTATGGTGATCCCGGACTTTGAGTTGATCTGTGAGATCATGTTGGTGGCAGAAGGGTTCATTGATGCTCGTCTGCTGGCGTGCAAGTTCATCAGCCTCTACACTCTCTGCAAGGAGCTGCTCTCCAAACAGGTACGTGAAACTGTGCTTACTGTGTGCTGTTCTAGGATAAGCACAGATGTTAGATGTTGGAGAATAGAGGATGTGGGTGGGAGTGTGACTGTCACTGGTGTCAACGAGTGGGCTGCTCTTATTGCGTAAGTATCAGAGATTTAATTAAGCCAGCTACATCTTCAGAGAAATCAGCAAGAAGTTTGCCAGAAAAAACAACAAAACTAAACAGAGCTAAATCCACCTACACTACATCTACTGTACACTGAGACTGTACCTACATTGTCTGGACCTTTGTTGGAATAGAAGGGATAAGATTCTCATAATATTATATATGTATAATATATAATATTTTAGCGCTTAAGTGGTTTTCTTTTTTTCTGTCAGGATCATTATGATTGGGGCTTGAGGGCCATCAAATCAGTTCTGGTGGTTGCTGGGTCCTTGAAGAGAGAGGACAGGAGCAGACCTGAGGACCAGGTACAGTTTTCTAACTCACATGATTTTGTTGCTTTTTGTTGGATCCTTTCGTCTAAACTGCCTTGCACTTGTATAAATTGTATATAATGTGTAGCACTTAGAGTTTCCACAATTAGATCAAAGATTAATGGTATATCAGCCAAACTGAAACAACCCAGCTCTTCATCCAGCCAAACATGTTATTTCACTTAGATTGTCCACTTGTGACTATACTACTGAATCCCACAGTTATCTTTATCATCCAAGCTTATACCTGTTGCATTTTTGTGCATGTTAAATATGGAGAGTCATAGCAAGAATCTTAACATGAATCCTGGCAGTGAAACAATTGTATTAGTAAGTATAAAGGGCTTAAAATGCCTAAAATCTGCTTTTGTCCACAGGTGCTGATGCGTGCTCTAAGGGACTTCAACCTGCCTAAGATAGTGACCAGTGATGTGCCTATCTTCCTGGGGCTGATCAGTGACCTGTTCCCCCAGCTGGACGTGCCCAGGAAGAGAGACCCTGAACTGGAGAACGCTGTCCGCCATTCAGTCAGCGAGCTACGCCTGCAGCCTGAGGAAAACTTCATACTCAAGGTATGGAGGAACAGTCACTACCTCATGAAATCATGTTCAGATCAAAGTACTCTTCTTCAGCATCAAACATTTGAATGCCTTTAGTAACAAGGGCTTTTAAAAACACGTTTGTCACAGTACATCTTTCAGCTAGAAAACCTGTATTTTGTGAGAAAAAAAATAGATATTTGGAATTTAAAGTATTTATGTTGATGGTGCAGTATAATAATACAACATCCATCTTCTTGTGTCTAAAGGTGACCCAGCTGGAGGAGCTGCTGGCTGTTAGACACTCGGTGTTTGTAGTCGGGGGACCAGGAACTGGCAAGAGTCAGGTATATTTAAGTAGCTAGTCTCCACACTGTTGTTAGCTGCCTATTTGCCCGTGCTTCAGAGCCAGTTAATTAAATTAGTCAGCTGTGTCTAACCATTTCCATCATCCTCTAAGCACTTCTATCTTCTATCAAAGTTTTATATAGTGTTATCTTTTATTAAAGGATAGAGAATCCATTATGCACAACTTCTGTCAACAGTCTTGGATTGCCATTACCTGCAGCAAACAGGCAACACTTGCCTGCAGCTAAATTCAACAAAACACCTAATATCACTGTTCTCTCCTTTTATAAACAGATGATAGTGACAAACACACACACAACACACACACACACAAATGCAGTGCTTTGCAGAAATATACCTTTTATCTCTCAGATCCTGAAGACCCTCCACAGAACCTATGCAAACATGAAGATCAAGCCGGTGTGGAATGATATCAACCCCAAAGCTGTGACCACAGACGAGCTGTTTGGATACCTGCACCCTGCTACCAGAGAGTGGAAGGACGGTGAGGGGAATTGTTAGTGGAGGATTATATGAAAAATTCAGTCAGCAATGAATAATGATCAGTAGCAGCAGTGTTTTCTCTAGATTTTTGCCTGGCAGCAGAGGGCAGGGGTTATTTTGGTGCTGCCTACAAGGTTTATTCAGAGGGATATTACCAGTATCAGTATAATTACATGTTGTGGTTTGCAGTTGGATCTGATTTAAATACTTTCAATATATTTATTTGTATTAGTGCAAACCCCCGCATAACTAAATGCATTTTTGCTTCAGTCCAGGTCTGATTCTCCTTCTGTTTCAGGTCTGTTCTCCTCGACCATGAGAGAGCTGGCCTCAGTGGGCCATGACGGGCCCAAGTGGATTGTTCTGGATGGAGACATTGACCCCATGTGGATTGAGTCGCTCAACACAGTCATGGATGATAATAAGGTCCGAGAAGATCTCTGTCTCCTCACTCATCTGATCTTCAGCCATCTTTACTTTCCCTTTAACTTTATCTTGTTCACTTTTACTGTCTCTTTACATTTTTTTTACATTCATTATATTCAAAACAGTATAAGTTTCATCCTCTTTCTTTCTCTAATCCACAGTCTGTTTCCCTTAACCTCTCTCTCTTCTCTCCCTCTGTCCAGGTACTGACTCTAGCCAGTAATGAAAGGATCAGTCTGTCCTCTTCCATGCGTCTGCTCTTTGAGATCTCTCACTTGAAGGCTGCAACTCCAGCTACTGTGTCCAGAGCAGGAATACTCTATGTCAACCCACAGGACCTTGGTTGGAGCTCGTAAGACACACACACACACATAGGGAGACATGCACACAAATGCTCACAGAAAGTTTGTGATTTTGAACTTACAGTAATTAATTTACACGTTGATTTGCACACCTCCCTTTGCCCATTCACCCTCTCAGTTATGTGACAAGCTGGATCGACACCCGGCAGGCGCAGTCAGAGCGAGCCAACCTCACCATCCTGTTCGATAAGTATGTGCCCTACTGCCTGGAGCAGGTCCGCTGCAACCTGAAAACCATCACTCCTATACCAGAAAACAGCATGGTGCAGGTGAGGACACACAGTGCTTGCTGAAGGCTGAAGAGTCATCACTTGTCCTATCAAGACAACTTGTTTCTGTGTCTCGGCCAATCAGACACTGTGTTGCTCTGTATTGTCCAATGAGATACTGTGCTCCCTGTTTCTGGTCCAATCAGACACCATGTTGCTGTGTTTTGTCCAATCAGACGCTGTGTTCCTTGTTGGACTGCCTGCTGACAGAGGAAAACACTCCAGCTGACTCTCCCAGGGAACTTTATGAGATCTACTTTGTCTTTGCCTGCGTCTGGGCCTTCGGAGGGGCTCTCTTCCAGGATCATGTGAGTGCTTGGTGTCTGCTTGATGTTTGCATGGTTATCGTCTTTGGCTATCATGGCTATCTCCTTTGCAATAATATTCAAATTCCAGATAATCAGATAATTCATAAAAATTCAAATTATCATGTTGTATTTCTCTCAATATCTGCTCCAGTTGATTGACTACCGTGCAGAGTTCAGTCGCTGGTGGTCTAAGGAGATGAGGGCAGTGAAGTTTCCGTCGCAGGGCACCGTCTTTGACTACTTCATAGACTCCGAGACTAAAAAGTTCTCTCCCTGGAGTGAGAGGATGGAGCCATTTGAGCTGGAGCCTGATGTCCCATTACAGGTGCTGTACTGATGCGCATTTTTGTATAGTAAGCATGGAATTAAATTATCTTAGCACACATTTTTGATGTCATTCTGGACTCTTCTCAGCCACTTTGTGCATTTTTTGAAAACACAAATTGGGTGTGTATGTGCATTCATGTGTGTGCATCTGTGTGTGTGTGTTTCAGACGGTGTTGGTGCACACTCCAGAAACCATCTGTTTGACCTACTTCATAGACTTGCTGCTCCAGAGAGGCAAGCCTGTCATGTTAGTGGGTAATGCCGGAGTGGGCAAGACCATCCTGGTGTCTGATAAAGTGGCCAAGCTGAAGGAGGACTACGTGGTGGCTAAAGTCCCCTTCAATTACTACACCACCTCAGCCATGCTGCAGCGTAAGTCTGATCTCAGGACTCAGGACAGATATTTTTGAGGGCAAAGCAAAATAAATTCAGAAACTGTAAAAGTGCAAATACCACCTATAATACTAATATATATATAATATAATATATGTCGACATGAAAAAGTAGTTTATTATATACAAGGGCACAACTAAGATTTATGTTTTGACATTAAATTTTTACAATAATAGAACTTAAATTCTATTTTTACTGTTAGCAGATATTACTCTACAACAAACATGATTTGTAGACAATAATTTTCTGAAGTGTTGTAAACTGTGAAGTTTGATAGTGTACAGATTTAAAGGATTGAAGTGTCTCACCCAGAAATAACTGACCTGGATTTGCCTCTTGATGTCCAAGGTGCCATGGCAATAGCACCATGGGGAAAAGGCACTTGTGTACCTCAATTATTCCTGGGGAAGGACACAGTGCTCTTGTTAAAGTAGGATACGTCTTTTTCATGAATGATCTTGTCCTGTTCAAAGTGAAAAAACTTTCTATATGCTGAGCTAAATATAATACTGAACATGCTGCGAGCTACACAGCATGGAAGCATGCATTTTTAATGTCTCTTCTGTTTCTCTGGGTGCAGGTTGCACTTGAAGATAAGGAACTGAGAAACAATCTTTTATTTTACAAACATACTAATTGCCAAATGAACCATTCCTTTAAAGGATCACCCACAGTTTTTTGTCACTTTCATGAGCTGTGTACTGCAACATGTTGACCTCAGGTGTCCTGGAGAAGCCCCTGGAGAAGAAGGCCGGTCGTAATTTTGCTCCTCCAGCCGCCAAGAAACTCATTTACTTCATAGATGACCTCAACATGCCTGAAGTGGACGTCTATGGGACTGTGCAGCCACACACACTCATACGGCAGCACCTCGACTACAGCCACTGGTAAGACTCGGGTTTTTCATGCATTTCATCAGTTACGCACCCATATGAAAAAAATATATTTACTGTTTAGAGGTACAAATTACACTGAATGTGATGATGAAGATTCAAGCAAAATAAACTGAACATGTGCAGGTATGACAGACAGAGACTGGTGTTGAAGGAAATCCATAACTGCCAGTACATCACCTGTATGAACCCGACAGCTGGGAGCTTCTCTGTCAACCCCAGACTACAGGTACTCACACACACACACACACACACACACACACACTATTACTACCAGCATAACCACCACTACCTCTACTACAACAACTATTACCTATCATCACCTTTATTTGGTTAAAACTTTTCAAAAGATAATTATGAAGTTATTTACCAGGGAACCATCAAAAAAAAGATGATGATATCGAATAGTAAAAGCAAAAAGTAATAAAATTAAAGGAAGAACCATAACAATACAACCAAGGGCAATAAATTAAAGGTGATTTCATCAGAGGAACTGAATGAAAATTCGAAATAAGTCTTTCCACTCTATAGTCACTAAGATGTTTCTGACTTATCTCTCTGTCTCCCTTCCAGAGGCATTTCGCAGTGTTTGCAGTCCATTTCCCTGGTGCTGATGCATTAGCCACCATCTTCTCCAGCATCCTGTCAGCTCACTTCCTGCAGGGCGGTTTCAGCTACGGTGTCTCTCGCTCTGTTGGAACTCTCATCCAGGTATACCTACTATACCAATACAGCATTTTATCTACATTTATGCCTCATTTCATTCTTTCCTTCATTCTCACCTATCCATTGAAGCATTTACCCACCAATCCATCCATGCTGACACTGCTCATGCTTTCCCTTTGTTCCGGTGTTCATCTATGTCCACATTTTGTTAATTCATCTCTTTGGTTCTGTTCATCCAGGCAGCTATCTGTCTGCACCAGAAAATCAGTCAGAACTTCCTTCCTACAGCCATACGCTTCCATTACATCTTCAACCTCCGAGACCTCTCCAACATCTTCCAGGTAACACAGACATTTTCATACAGATGCCAAGCAGTAAGTCAAACGATTATTGTCTCATCAGTCTGTCACATGCTTACTTACTTGATTTAGATTTGCAGAAACAGACAGATATATGATTTGATGCACGCTATTTTCAGATCAGAGACAACAGTTAAATCCTTCAGTGTCCACCTGAGTGATCAAACTGTTGTACACTTGATCACTGGACAAAAAAATGCATGTTTTTGTGGACAGGATGGTACTAAATAAACACATGCTATAATGCTGCATATTATCTGTGTATCCTGGTGTGTAGGGGATCCTGTTTGCCCTGCCAGAGTGTATCCGTTACCCCATAGAGCTGGTTCACTTGTGGCTGCATGAGAGCTCCAGGGTCTACTCCGACAAACTGATGGAGGAGAAGGACGTGGAACTCTTCAACAAAATCCTGCTGGACACAGGGAAAAGATATTTTGAGGTGAGAAAAAAAAATCTTAAGAGCTCCCAGTGCTCTGGCAGCAGATCAACAGTTGGTAAGCTGCAACCTTTTTCGCAGCCCTCTTGGCCAAGTCTTTCTGTCAGTGAGACTTCTACCTGTTTAAATAAAGGTTCAATAGCACACTGTGTAGCAGTTAAACTAAGGCATATATGACATTTTCTTACTTTTGGTGTTTGTTTGTTTTACTGTCCTCACTCTGTCTGGCAGGGAATAGATGAGTCCATCTTTATCCATCAGCCTCTGGTGTACTGTCACTTCGCTCAGGGAGTGGGAGAGCCTCGCTATCACCAAGTAAGACACACTCATACACAACAGGGGCAGGTCAGAGCCAGTCAGCTCTAATTAACTAGATAACAGTTTGCGCCCATTTATTCCTCATTATCTGTAATAATAAAAATGGGTGAGTTTAATTGTCTTTGAGTGCATTCAATTTGGTACATGGATGATCTCCAGCTCAAATATTGAAAGACCTCTTGGCATGAGACTGCTGCTGTCATGTCCTATCTCTCTTGAAATGAATGAGGATGAATGCGCTGTCATTAGCAAATGAATGGCTGTTTCTTTTTACACTGATTTGGAATTGGAAGTGAATCGACCCCAACACTGATAAGGAATTAATTGCATCACGGTATCTGGAAGGTATCACAGAGTGGCTGTGACGCTCCTGCTCATACTAAATTAGACCAGTTTATTTGTTTATTTGTCTTGTCAGGCTTCAGACTGGGAGAAGCTCCAGAAGACACTGACTGATGCCCTGGAGCACTATAATGAGCTGCATGCTGTCATGAACCTGGTGCTGTTTGAGGAAGCCATCCAACATGTGTAAGACATGCACACCAGCTACAGCCAATCGTAAAATGTCTGTTGAAATGCACAAGGGACCATTTATGCAGCTGAAGCTGACATCTAAACCACAGACCACCCACGTACACATTATTTACGAACACACATTCATCTTGGTGTGTGTGTTTAGATGTCGTATCAGCCGTATCCTGGAGGCCCCCCACGGTAATGCCCTGCTGGTGGGTGTTGGAGGCAGTGGAAAGCAGAGCTTGTGTCGGCTGGCTGCCTTCCTCAGCATGCTGGAGGTTTTCCAGATCACTCTACGTAAAGGCTATGGCATCAATGACCTCAAGGTAACGGTGTATATTCAGTATCGACTCCCATCATTCACACTAGGAATGTTCTCAAAGATCTACCACACTGATTCTCGTTTTCTATTCATTTACAATGACCCTTTTCCCTGTGTTTTTTCTTCTCTTCCTTTGTCATTTCCTGCCCTAGAGTGATATAGCAGCATTGTATATCAAAGTTGGGGTGAAGAACATCGGGACAGTGTTCCTGCACACAGACGCTCAAATTCCAGATGAACGCTTCCTGGTGCTGATCAATGATATGCTGGCCTCAGGTTTGGTTACATTGTCAGACCTCAGACGATTGTCTTTTTATTTGATAAGCACAGGACTTTTTTTAGCATTTAATTTTCCAGTCAGTGCTATAATTATGTGGATAATGTGCATAATAATTAATAGATAATGTGCAGCATTTCTTTTGGTCCCCCAGTCAGTTTTGTTTCTCCACATGCTTCTTTCATATTTGCTTATTCCTGTTTGGAGTCACAGGGGGCTGGACCCTATCCCAGCATGCACTGGGTAGAAAGCAGGAAAACATCCTGGACATGTTGAAACTGGCCAAAGTGGCAAATAGAGCCACATTCACAATCAAATTTTATCAGAATGTGGCTGGTGGTTACTGTATATTTCAAGCCCTGGCCCTATATTTCAAGCATCCAACTACATTGGGGCTAAAAGTGAATGGCTTTACAGTATGGCAGTTGAAAGTTGAAATCTCATTTTAATAGGATTTTAATATACTGTATTTTGCATTGAAAAGTAAAACAATTGTGAGTCTCAACCTATATATACAGATTTTTAAGTAATCTTATAGAGTATGCATGATTTGAATTTATTTGAATACTAGCAAGTGCTAGATAATCTACTGTACATAAGGCTGGCATACAAGGAGAACCAGTGAACAACAGAACTGAGCTGGATTGATGACACCGGCATAAATACACACACTGACCTTCTTCCTGTTATTTAGGGGATATTCCAGATCTGTTCAGTGACGAGGAGGTGGATATGATCGTGACGTCGATCCGTATGGAGCTGAGAGGTTTAGGACTCATGGACACCAGAGACAACTGCTGGAGCTTCTTTATAGAGAGGATACGGCGACAGCTGAAGGTTTGGAGGTTTTTTTTTTTTTTGACTACTGCTTTTCATTCAAACACAAGCTGAAAATGAAAACTGGATTTTTGCACTAAAGCAAAGCATGCATTTCTTATAGGAAAACTATTGTACAATCCACTGTAAAGTTAGTATTTGATTATAGTGACATTTTGTGCTTCCACTCTCCACTTCCACCTTGACGCCCCTGGATACTTTTCATCACAGTGCCCTGCATTTTATCACAGCTTCACACTCACCTCTTTGAAATATATGAAAGAGTAAGATGGTCTTCTCTAGCAAGGAGAGCAGGATTTCATGGCATTGTATTTATCTGTAAGGCTCGGCTTTTGACACTCAACACATGAATACTCTGCACCTTATAAATGGAAAGATTCACAAAAGACACAGAAATTAAAATCTGTTGTCCCCACTGAGGATGTTAAAGTTTTAATCGCATATATTTCCTTTGTCTCTGTCCTCCAGGTGGTCTTGTGTTTCTCCCCAGTCGGGTTCACATTGCGTACTCGCGCACGGAAGTTTCCGGCTCTGGTGAACTGTACAGCCATAGACTGGTTCCACCCTTGGCCTCAGCTCGCCCTGCAGTCTGTCAGCTCCACCTTCATCGAGAAGATACCTGGACTAGAGGTGACAACGCTTTCACATTTCCATATTCACCAGAAGGTCTTATGTCTGATTAATTTGAAACATAACTTTCTGCTCTTCGAATGGCATTGATTGAATATTTGATTTGTACAAGTAAAAAGTTGAAAATTTAGTCCGTGTAATTTATATTCATGAAGCTCTAACAGATGTCTACAGATATAATAATGACCTTTATATTTCCCTGTGTGTGTACAGTCAAATGTCCGGGCATCTATCAGTGAGTTCATCTCCTACGCCCACACCAGTGTCAACGAGGTGAGTTCAGGAGTGCAAACCACCATAACACTGATACCATGACTTCCTCACACCTTCTTTGACATCGTCTCCTCGAGCTAAACCTTGTTTCGCTTCACCCAAGGTGAGTGTCAAGTACCAGCAGAACGAGAAGCACTTCAACTACACCACGCCCAAGAGTTTCCTGGAGTTTATGAAGCTGTATGACAACCTGCTCGGGGCAAAACGCAGAGAGCTGACGCAGAAGATGGAGAGGCTAGACAACGG
This sequence comes from Holocentrus rufus, assembly GCA_900302615.1. Lineage (NCBI taxonomy): Eukaryota > Metazoa > Chordata > Actinopteri > Holocentriformes > Holocentridae > Holocentrus > Holocentrus rufus. The sequence continues at coordinate 11,487 of OMLF01037245.1, read as the reverse complement.
TTTACAGAAACTACAGACTACTGCCTCACAGGTCAGAGAAAATGCATGATAGTGCATGAATGCATGTCAAAAAGTGGGTCATCCATCTATGTGCTTTGTCTTTCTACTTACCTGCTGTCACTTCTCGGCCTCTCCTGACATTATTGTCCTTTTTATAGCCACATGTCTTTGTCTCTCCGTCTCCGTGCGTCAGGTGGAGGATCTGAAAGCCAAGCTCGCAGTGCAGGAGGTCGAGCTGTGGCAGAGGAACACAGACACAGAGGCTCTCATCGCCAAGATAGGACAACAAACTGACAAGCTCAACCAGGAGAGGGCTGTGGCAGACGCTGAGGAGCAGAGGGTATGAGTGTTTATGTGTGGACAAATAGCATGTAGGTGTAGCATGTAGCTAAAAGTCAACAGTGGACCCAGGAGGGAGAGGTTAAGTCAGCCATACTTGAGCCTATTGCATCGATCATAGCTGCATTACTACACTGACGCTCTGCTCTCACATGTTCTTGTGTCTCTGCTGATGGTTTGTTCAGGTGGCAGCGATCCAAGCTGAGGTGACCAAGCAGCAGCAGGAGAGCGAGGAAGACCTGGCCAAGGCTGAACCTGCACTCCAGGCAGCCAACGCAGCCCTCAACACTCTCAACAGGGTAACACATCTGGGAACCAATATTTCTTTGTTCGTTTTCAAATTGTATGACAAAGTCAGAAAATTAGAAAACCATCCCAATTTTAGTAGCAAAAAGTTGATTTTGTAGAATTTTGTTTCCCAAATGTTTGTTTATGATGAGAATATTGAACTGATATGCATGACACAGACATCCCACATTCATAAATACCTGAATACTTTCACTTAAAAAAGATGAGTAGAAGTGAGAGTGTGTTCAAATTCAAATTGACTTTATTGTTATGTGCATTAAATATGCAAAGAAAAAACGTTCTTACAAGGTTGTTTCCATTCCAGACAAGCCCTCAAGTGTGTATTATGTGTGTGCGTGTGTGTGTGCATGTGCCCCTCCAGTTGAACCTGACTGAGCTGAGGACCTTCCCCAACCCTCCAGCCATTGTCACAAACGTCTCGGCAGCTGTTCTGGTGCTGCTGGCTCCGCAGGGCCGCATCCCCAAAGACCGCAGCTGGAAGGCCGCCAAGGTGGTCATGAGCAAGGTGAGGTTTTACGGCGCTGTCTCAT
>OMLF01037245.1:0-10289 GCA_900302615.1 Holocentrus rufus | reverse complement strand
ATTTTCTCTCCCCAGACATTTATCAGAGGCAGCCCGCCACAAAGTTAGAGAAGTCCATCGCAAATAGATTCCTCAAGCTGACTTTAAAAGTGTCACATGAAGATGATTTTCTGCTTTTTTTATCATCTCTTGTCCAGTCTGACCTGCAGCTATTAAAGAAAGCCTAAGAAACTGTGGGGAACTTGTCTTAGCCAGATCCCAGTGCTGTGTGTAGCTTAGTGTGTTATTATTTTCTACCATTTCTTATTTACTCCCCTTGTTTTTAAAACCTACAAAGCTTGTGAAGGCATTATAGTTGGCATAGTGAAGTAAAGCTGCTCTAGCTAATCCACACACACACACACACACACACGTCCAGGTGGATGACTTCCTGCAGGCTCTGGTGAACTTTGACAAAGAGCACATCCCCGAGGCCACGGTGAGGTGTGTGAAAGACGATTACCTCAGCGACCCGGAGTTCAACCCCGAGTTCGTTCGACTCAAATCCTCTGCCGCTGCGGGGCTGTGTGCCTGGGTCATCAACATTATACGCTTCCACGAGGTACACACACACACACACACGGGCATGTTCGCACAAACTTGTCACACACATTTATTGTCATTGTACCTGTGCCAGTGTGTGTTAGTTTCCACTGTACAGCATTGTGTTCTTGTTGTTTGATAGGTCGTTTCCTTTCTCTCTGTCTCTCATGCTGCCTTGGAAAGATTTTTGTAAGTGCAACACTTCATCTTTGTCCTTGTTCTATAGTTTGAAATATATATGCTTAGTATTTTTTATTGATATAGTACATGAGACATATTTTAAGCTTAACCTATAGTGGCATTATAGTGAATAGGGGGTGTTCTCCATGTGTTTGTGTGTATCTTGAGTCATTTACTTTGTCTGGATGTCATTCATGATAACAAAGGCAGTAGCTTATTTTAAGAAACATCGGCCCAGTCTCAATCCCAAAAGAGTTGTGTCTGCAGGCCAGAAAGACAATAGAAAGATAATGTGTTTCCCATCAGGATGATGGACTTCTTGAAATCACACCTCATCACACGTGGTGTGTGTGTGTGTGTGTTGTGTCTCTAGGTATCCTGCGAGGTGGAAGTGAAGAGGATGTGTCTGTCTCAGGCCAACGCTGACCTGGCCGAGGCCGCTGAGAAACTGGAGGCCCTCAGGAAGAAGCTGGCTGTGAGTCTGTCTTTCCTGTAACATCTACTGAACTTTTGAAAGCCAGCTGATGGTCTAGAAATGAAATGTTCAGTGTAGTTGCATTGGAAAACGTCATCTCTCTGTCTCTCTCTCTCTTTGCCTGTTTCTCAGGAGCTGGACAACAGTCTGGACACTCTGACAGCGGCATTTGAGAGAGCCACCTCAGAGAAACTACGCTGTCAGGACGAAGTCAACCGCACCAACAAGACAATAGAACTGGCCAATCGGCTGGTCAAAGGGCTCGAGGTGGAGACTGCAAAAACCATCAGGAGTTTGATTTATGTATGTATGTATGTATCATTTGTATGCATTACCTAAAGCGTGTGTGTGTGTGTTTTCCAGAGTGAGAATGTGCGCTGGGCCCACTCGGTGGCCCAGTACCACGAGCAGGAGCAAACTCTCTGCGGAGACGTCCTGCTGACGGCGGCCTTCATCTCCTACGCCGGCTCCTTCTCCAAGAAGTACAGGAAAGAGCTGCTGGACAACCTCTGGATGCCGTTCCTGCGGAGCCAGAAGGTCACTATTTCAAAGACGTCCTGTTTGATGTAAACCTGTGGGCCTCTAAAGCCCTTTGAGCAGTAATTTGGGGCCTCAAAATGAACTTGAACTTGATCTTGAACTTGTAAAAGTACGGAAATACTCAAAATATGACTCTAACAGCATTTAAGATTGAAAAGAATCATGGGTTGTTTTGGTATGTGCTTTTGACTAATAAGGAAGTTAAGTGCTGATAATAATAAACTTTCTCTTTGTTGTCCTTATTCTGTTCATGCATTCACACCTCTCTGTCATGTATTTGACTTCTCTTCCCCATCTCTCCACCAGATGCCCATTCCTATGACAGAGGGTTTAGATCCAGTGTCGATGCTGACTGATGATGCTACAGTGGCCCAGTGGAACAACGAGGGCTTACCAGGAGACAAAATGTCCACTCAGAATGCAGCCATCCTCACTAACTGTGAGTGTAGACTTCATGTTACAACCACAGTGATGATACGACCCCCCCTCACACTCCAACAAAAGAGCTGCTTTGTTCTATTACACATAACCACCCATCCATCTGGGAACTCAATTCAAGAGCAAGATGGTAAAAAGACAGGACTAAACATAACGAGCACTGAAATGATTTATCTTTTTAGGTTATTGAAATTGGGAATTTTTGGCTTCTCCTTTTGAGAGGGAGAACCATTTTTAAGCTTTATACACACATTCTCACCCTGGAGCTGTAACAGTTATGAAAAACGATTGGTGATTTGTCATAAGAAGGACTTACAAAGGTGTATCTTTTGAAGTTATGAGACAGAGTTACTAAAATGGAACATTTTTGACTTCATTTAATAAGAAGAAGGATCATTTTTTAACCTTTCCCCACACAGCCACATCACAGCGCTGCCTAATCCACACAGTGCACCACAGCCCTCTAGTGTTGACTACTGAGCTGATGGTGATAAAGGAATATTTTCGTGTATGGATCGAGGTATCTGTGTGTGTGTATCCCTGCAGGCGAGCGCTGGCCTCTCCTCATTGACCCTCAGCTGCAGGGCATCAAGTGGATCAAGAGTCGCCACGGCAACAGCCTCAAGGTGGTCAGTCTGGGGCAGAAAGGGTAAGAGGGCTTTTCTCCAGCTCTGTTACTTCAGATCAACTCAGCCTTAAGTCATAAAAGTGGCTTTCAATCAATGTCCAAGTCTTCAAAGACTGAATATTTTTTTATACATAGTGAGTTTTGATTTTTTTTTCTCCATCTTAATGATATGACATTAATTGTGAGAATTAAACATTGATTCCGTGTTTATTTTCATGTCTTCATGTGACTTCAGCTATGTGGATGTGATAGAACAAGCCGTGGTGACAGGGGACACCGTCCTCATAGAGAACCTGGAGGAGACCATTGACCCTGTTATAGACCCTCTGCTGGGACGACACACCATCAAGAAGGGCAGGTAACACACATACTCACACCGACACCATCTGTCTTTGTTGTTCTTTCGCCCTTCTCTCATGCTCCACACTTGTTCCTCTCCCTTTTTCCTCAGCTGCATAAAGGTCGGGGATAAGGAGTGTTTCTTCCACCCGGGCTTCAGACTGATCCTCCACACTAAACTCGCCAATCCTCATTACAAGCCAGAGATTCAAGCCCAGACCACGCTCATCAATTTCACTGTGACCAGAGACGGCCTGGAGGACCAGCTTCTGGCCCAGGTGGTGAACCAGGAGAGACCGGACCTCGAGCACTTCAAGGTGGGGGTGCATGATCTGGCAGACCCCCCTCTCCCTGCTGGTTCTCTGGCCTGACCTGTCTTCTTCTAGTCTCTATCAAACTGCTCCTCTGGTATCTACGTGCCATTGCTTTTTTCTTTTTTTCATAGCTACAACATATTTTGATTATAAACTTGACAAGGAATTTCAGATTGCAAAGGTCCCAGTTTTGCTTCTACCTGTCCTCATTTGGACCCGTTATAATGACAAAACCTGTAAACATTTTCCCCAGTTGTTACCATTTTAGAGCAAATATAGAATCAATTTAAATATTCAATTTCCTCGAACAGTGGTGGTAATTTTCTGCTGTTATGGCTCACGGCTGTTGAGTCATTATATGAGAAACACTCTTATGCACATTTTCCAGCTGCTAAAATGATCTCCGCTGTTGCCTGTAACATCGATGTGTTTGTGTTAATGCCCCACAGAGTGAATTGACCAAACAGCAGAACCTGTTTAAGATCGAGCTGAAGCTTCTAGAGGACGAGCTGCTGACCAGACTGTCTGCCGCGGAGAGTAACTTCCTGGGAGACAACGTCCTGGTGGAGAAACTAGAAACCACCAAGCACACTGCTGCTGAGATCGAGATGAAGGTAACAGGCTGGAGGTTGTGTGTGTGCAGATGTGTGTTTCTGTGTTAAAGAGAGGGGAAGAGAGAGATTAAATGATGTTATAGTCCCCTCTTCACCTTCTAACTTGTCTCCTCTGTCCCCCCCTTCCCTCCTCCTGCCCTCTCCTCCACCTCTCCTCCCTTCATCCTCTCCTTTACGTCCCTCACTTCCAGGTCCTTGAGGCGAAGGTTAACGAGGTGAAGATAAACGAGGCCAGAGAACACTATCGTCCCGTTGCTGTCAGAGCCTCTCTGCTCTACTTCATCATGAACGATCTCAACAAGATCAACCCGATGTACCAGTTCAGCCTCAAGGTAATGAGAAGGTCAAGTCAGGGTCTCACAGTGTAAGTCATAACCGACTCACAGACTACAGTAAGATCTAATCAGCCTGATGACTGATTGACCTCAAGTAGGAAGCAGAAGTATTCATCGTCTCTGCCACAACTTCAGTGTAATCAAATGATTATAAGAGGAGGCAACACACTCTAAAAATGTAATTCTTTTATTCATGCTTATTGCCTCATGTCTGCTCCAAAAGACAACAGCCCTGCGCCAATTAAGTATTCCACATCTGAAATCATCACTCATTTCAAATGTCGCCCCAGTAAACGCAAAATCAGTGGACTAATCAAGAGCTCCTGGTATTCCCCACCAGGCCTTGTTCTCATTCTGGGGATGCCACAGATGGCACGCAGTTGAGTAAGGCACATAGTGTGTGTAAGTGTAATGTCACTGAAAGCTATTTTGTCACAAGGTCTCTAAATGCTACAAGACTTAGCCAACACGTCACTATGATCTTCCACCGAGTGTGTCATGTCAGTTAAGACCGTGTCTCAGTCATGTAGTAACCTCCGATTAACAGAGGATGACTAACATCTGTAATATATCTGTAATATTATGCTAATAAAGGAACAGTTCCCCCAAAAACCCGTCCTTTGTCTCATTCTCAGGCCTTTAACGTGGTGTTCCACAAGGCAGTGGAGGCGGCAGAGGCCTGTGAAGACGTGAAGAGCCGGGTGAACACGCTCATAGACTGCATAACCTACTCCACTTTCAACTACATCAGCAGGGGCCTGTTTGAGAGAGACAAGCTCACCTTTACTGCACAGCTAGCCTTCCAGGTGTGTGTCTGTGAGTGTGTCTGTGCACGTGTTTCTGTGTGTGAGTGTGCACGTTTGTGTGTCGTCCCTCACTGTATGCCCTCTCTCCCTTCAGTTGCTGCTAATGAGTAAGGAGATAGACGTGCGAGAACTCGACTTCCTGCTGCGATTTAACATTGACCACACCTACGTTAGCCCTCTGGAGTTTCTGTCCAATTCTGCATGGAGCGCCATCAAGGTATACACACGTGCACAAATTACACATATAAGATGGCAAGGAAAAATTGCTTCTTGGGTCCAAAATAATGACGTCACCCTGCTCTTAGTGTCCCATTCCTTGTCTTCTCCCCAGGTGATGAGTTTCACCGATGAGTTCCGCGGCCTGGACCGGGACATCGAAGGCTCCCCCAAGCGCTGGAAGAAGGTGGTCGAGTCAGAGTGCCCGGAGAAGGAGAAGTTTCCTCAGGAGTGGAAAGGCAAAAGCTCCCTGCAGAAACTGATCATGATGAGAGCGCTGAGACCTGATCGCATGACCTACGCTGTCAGGTGCGGTGTGTCACATTTTTAGTCCTGATGGTACACAAAAGTACCCCAAATGTTCTAACAGTTGGCCAAAGTATCCAAAAGTGCTAAAACTGTTAGACCAAACGTACCCGAAAATATGCAGAAGTTCTACTACAGTCACCACAAAGTACCCAAAAATATCCATAATTTTTGGGAGAAGGAAACATTTTCTTTTTAATTATCTTTATACTCCAAATACTTTTTTTTTTTAAACCAAACAAGCCATATGAGGCTTGGGGTACTTTTGAGTATTTGTTGGTAAATGTTTGAGCACATTTTGGGTACATTTAGGTGACTAGTCAGACCCCTTCAGTTGTCCATTTGGGCTGATCTTGTGTGCACATCCTCACATTGAGACACACCCACAGACTTTCCCCTTTTTACTAAAGCCCCTCTGCCTCTCGTCTGTCTCCTGACACAGGAACTTTGTGGAGGAGAAACTTGGGGTGAAGTATACAGAGGGCCGGAAGACGGAGTTCGCCAAGTCCTTCAGAGAGAGCGGTCCAGCCTCCCCTGTGTTCTTCATCCTCTCCCCGGGCGTCGACCCACTTAAGGATGTTGAATCACTGGGTAATATATGTACATACAAGGCACTCACACACATGCACAGACAGACACTGATCTGCATAAGCACACACATACTCACATGGACATTCATCAGTCATGCAAAGGTAAGCATGAGTATATTTATGAGCCCAAAAATACAGTGGAAGCAGAAACACTTACAGTCACTAACACAGATAAAAGCATTCCAGCCTCATGTCCTTTTCATCCACATTCTTCATTTCATTTGCTTTAGCTGATACTCTCATCCAATGAGTACAACACAGAAATCAATTTTAATTCCTAGAGCGCCAAAATTGCAATAAATGGCAGACATCAGATGTTTCTCTCATAAGGAAACTTTCTATAGCAATATTGTGATGGAATGATCATCTAAGAGACAACTGTAATAAGAGTTAAGGAGAGAGATGGAAGCAAATTTCGAGTGCACTGAGTAGTGATGATGAGATATTATTCACTGAGGAGAGGATGACATGCAGCGTTTTTAAATGAGTTTTCAGTCTATGACAGGATGCAGTTCAGACTGTACTTTATTATGTGTCTACAGGAAGAAAGCTGGGTTTCACCATCGATCTGGGGAAGCTCCACAACGTATCCTTGGGTCAGGGCCAGGAGGCCGTGGCTGAGGTGGCCATGGAAAAGGCGGCCAAGGAGGGTCACTGGGTCATTCTGCAGGTCAGATCTTAAGTCCTGACAGCTCCTCTTGCTGTTCTTCTGTATCTCTAATAGTAGATCCCAACTTTTCTGGGTTATGACCACTAAACCACTGGTACTCATGGCTGATATATGGCTATGTAACTATTATACCTGTGGCAGCTGGCACCAGTTTTTATTCATTAGGCAATAAATGTTAAACAGGCCCCTTCTTGCACCTTCTCCTTATGCCCATGGGGAGGCTTACAGCTCAGAAGTGAGCTGTAAGGGCAAAAAGAAAATAATTAAAAAATGTTGTCATAGGAGTAAAAGATTGTACTCATTTTCAATCAGTGTAATTTTCAATGAATAGAATTAAATCTGATTTTTTATTTTTAAAGTTTTGAAAACATTTCTTTCAGCTCCCTCTTTTTTGGCCAGCTGCCACTGTGTTACGTCAAAGAATAAACATATTTTTTGACATTGTGTTGCTTTCCATACGTTTTGTACGTGCTACATTGGATTTTAATTTAGTGCATCTGTTCTCCTCCCTGTAGAATATTCACCTGGTTGCTCGCTGGCTCGGTTCACTTGAAAAGCTCCTGGAGCGTTGCTGTGAAGGCAGTGACCCCGACTACAGGGTGTTCATGAGCGCCGAGCCTGCTCCAACACCACAGGAGCACATCATACCCCAGGTACTCCCACAATGTACATGCAATCAACAGTGCAGCCTGCAGATTGAGTATAACCACATAGAGTGATAGCTGTCAAGTCGCCACCCATCCATCCATCTCCTGAATCAATCTTGCACCCATCCTGCAAAGCAAAATAACAAATTTGTTTCTCAAATTCACCCACTTGGCCATTCCTTGTGCATTGTGATTCTCTCTGTGATTATCTCTATTGTACATATCTCTTGATTTTTTTTGTTTTATGCAGGGCATTCTGGAAAATGCCATCAAGATCACAAATGAGCCTCCTACAGGTATGCATGCCAACCTGCATGCAGCTCTGGATAACTTTGACCAGGTGAGTGTCAACTGTGTGTGCTTATTGAGATCACTATTAGTATTGTTGTAGCTATTAGTTGTTACTAGTTATAGTAATATTATTATCACCCCCTCCCTCCTGTCTAGGACATCCTGGACCAGTGTAGCCGTGAGCAGGAGTTTAAGACCATCCTGTTCTCTCTGTGTTACTTCCATGCCTGTGTGGCAGAGAGGAGGAAGTTTGGCTCACAGGGTTGGAACAAGAAGTACCCATTCAACACAGGAGACCTGACCATATCTGTTAATGTACTCTACAACTACCTGGAGGCTAACTCACAGGTGGGACGAGGAGCTGGGTCCGTGTACACAGCATGTGTCTGTGGGTGTGTGGGTGCATGTGAGAGTTGTGATGTTGGTGGTTTGTGATGACAATGATGGTGATTCTGACCCTGAAGGTGCCATGGGAGGATCTGAGGTATCTGTTTGGGGAGATCATGTATGGAGGACACATCACTGACGACTGGGACAGAAGACTCTGCAGAACATACCTAGAAGAATATATGCAGCCTAATCAGGTGTGTGAGAGACAAAGAGAGAGAAAGGCATGTTTAGTACTTACAAATTTAAGTGCTATGAAGCAAATGATTAATTTTTTCATTCTTGTTCCTCTAGTTTGACAGGAAGCTCGCACTGGCTCCTGGATTTGTCGTTCCCTCCAACCTCGATTACCAGGTAGACAAAGACAGATGATATTTGAGTGAACTGTTCCTTTAAACAGTAAAAGGTTTAAGTGTTTCACAGCCATGCCTCTCCAGTATGGAACAGTTAGGATGAGTGTGACAGCGTGTGCATGTGAAGGCAGATAAAATTGAAAAAGCAAGAGTGCTCTGTCAGCTTTTCCTGGAACGTTAAGAGTTCAGTTCCCACAGGGGGATCCATGCTAAAAATGCGTGGGAATGTAAAGCAGTTTCAGTTAAAGTATCTCCCAGCTGACTTATCTTACAGAATGCTATGAGCAAATGACGATGACAGATGAATGAATGCATTAATGTACATAATGGATGACATTCAGCACTTGAACCCTCATCATTTCCAGGGCTACCATGGTTTCATAGACGAGATGCTGCCTCACGAGAGCCCGGTGCATTATGGGTTACACCCCAACGCAGAAATAGAGTTTTTGACCGTGACATCAGATAACCTGTTCCACACGCTGCTGGAGCTGCAGAGTCCTGATGCCGTCATGGGCGAGGGGGCGTCACAGACCCTGGAGGAGAAGGTAGCTGCCTCAATATGTACATCATGTTCAGTTTCTTTATATGTTTATCTGTTTCCTTATAGACAGGAAATCAAGGAAAAAAATTCAACTGTATTAATTGATTCAGCTAAAACTGAATAGGCCTCAAGCTCAGCAAACACATGAATTTATCCACATCAGCTCGTCTGCTGTTCATACACATGAAGGGCTTACAATACAATTGCAATCTTTTAGGATTATTATTAGGATTATTATAGTTTATTAAAAAAAACACACATTATGATAATAGCTGGCGTATGTGTGACCCTATCACTTCACCTAGCAAACTCCGTTCATCCGCAGGTGAAAACCATTTTAGACGAGGTGCTGGAGAAGCTACCAGAGGAATACAACATGTCCGACATCACCTCCAAGACGGCCGATCGCTCGCCCTACATCCTGGTCTGCTTCCAGGAGTGTGAGCGCATGAACACACTTATCTATGAGATGCGGCGCTCGCTCAAAGAGCTTGACCTGGGACTGAAGGTGTGTGTGTGTGTGTGTGTGTGTGTGTGTGTGTGTGTGGATGTTGCTGTGTATTTGTGTGCACACTGTACAATATGGGCACGTAGTACAGCCCCGTTTGAAGATAAAATCATGTCAGATGTTTAGGATAAAGTTGTTTAAGCGGTCAACCATTTTTAAAGATCAATATATCATAGTAAAATGAATTGTGATACTTTAGCTCAACTGTTGTAAACAGTCAGTCCAGCAGATTTCCTGACCCTGCAGCACACCATGTAAAAAACAAAGGAGTTTGCCCATCGTCTCAGCAGTGGTCTTGTTTGTTTATCACATCTCAGACATGATAATGATTTCAAAATATTAACTGTAGGGTGAGCTCGCAATTTCCTCTGAGATGGAGCAGCTGCAGACAGCCTTGTTCTTCGACAATGTCCCTGATACCTGGACCAAACTGGCCTACCCATCCACATACAGCCTGGCTATATGGTCTGTGTATGTGTGTGTGTGTGTGTGTGTGTGTGTGTTTGCCACTCTTATATTTACCTGTAGTAGATGCAGTTTCTTTGTTCAAAATAATGTATTTAACTGTTGGAGATACTCTAACTAC
>OMLF01037243.1:0-14216 GCA_900302615.1 Holocentrus rufus | reverse complement strand
TGTGCCCCACCCTGCCCCAAAAAGCACCTTATCTTGAAATTTGAAAATACACTCATTGAAGGCAGTCTAACATTAGCACTTTGGTGTCAACACTGGCAGATCAGGAAATCCAAGAAGAGCTGTAAAGTCACTTTTAAAATCTTACACATAAAACTAACCCTAAAACTTCAAATCCCACTAAGCAACATACTAAACATAGATAAGGAAAGCAGACTGTACAGTATAAAACAAGTGGGTTTGTAGTTCTACCTGCCATTATTAAAATGTGCCAGAATAATGGCAGTAACCCCACAGCAGTGAAGAAGAGAACACCTGGCAAACATTCCCTCTCATGATTGACAGGTAAAATAAAAGAAATGTCCTCAGGAGGAAAGCAGGTTAGCTCGCAGACTGTGTGGATTCATGGTTTCTTCGCAGTGAAGACTGGGGGTAAGACTCTGCGGGAGTGGGCACGCACCCAGGGGTGGTCAATCACACTTTGGAGTGGGAGACGACTGAGTGGACTGTGGCGAAGCAGCTTGGAGATCAGGTCCCGGGCACCGTCCGTGACAACACTGGGGAACTTCAAATCCACCTGTGAATAACAAGATGGCATTTGTTCATTAAGTTAAAACCATGTCTCTGTTGTAGCAGAACCATCTGCGATGTTCATGATTTAAGCATATTTTATAATAGTTCTAAAGTTAACATTTTTAAAATTAACACCACAAGGACAATAATGTGACAGTAAGGAGGAATGACGAGACATCTTTTACAGCCCATAGTGGTCTAGAAAACGGGGAAAGCGTGCTGAACATAGTCAAGTACAGTGGGGATCTGCTCTAACATTTTTTATGCGCTATAAAAGATTTCTACTGGACACAGATGAAAAACAAAAACAGTAGTGAGCAAGACAGACTGAACTACACCCTTTACCACAACAGATAACATTGCAACCACTTCCATCTGACATAAAAACTAGGCATGTTTTACAGCAATTATCAACGCTTTAACCAAAGCTGCACGAGATGAGATGTATGTTAATTGATTCCCCATCGGGGGGAATTTGAGCAACACAGCAGCTGCACAGCAAGGAAATGTATAATAAATTGAATGTACAAAACATATGCAGTAAATAAAAATCTGTTTTGTGCATGAAAAAAAAAATCTACTTTGTGCATTGTACCATAATGCTTGCATTCTGTTGGCATGCATGGAATTCAGACCTCCGCTTGCATAAGCCTAACATAACAAGTTTTGTGTACTGGACACTCACCTTTGTAATCCTTTTGTATGTTTCTGAGTGGCTGGCTGTTTCAAAAGGTGGGTTGCCGACCAAGCATTCATAGCACAGGACCCCAATGCACCACAGATCCACCTTCTCGTCATGGGTATGTCCCTCAATCATCTCTGGGGGCAGGTAGTCCAGTGTCCCACACATTGTGCGACGCCTGGTTCAAAAACAGAGTTTTGCGTGAGAAAATGGTCAAACAGCACTTCTGTGACAGGCCATAGATATTGAGTATCTAACAGCCACAGCATACTGGTGTGCTCATATGTATATTACAACATGCAGACACAGAGAATTTCCCAAGGGGAACCAACAAAGTAGCACATGATCATGATGCAGTGCAGTTGTAACTGAGGATGCCTCACCTTAGAGACGGTGCATGGACGGACCAGCCAAAGTCGGCGATTTTCAGCTCTCCACGATAGCCGAGAAGCAGATTCTCAGGCTTGATGTCACGATGAATCACTTTTCTCTCATGGCAGTACATCAGTGCATCAGACAACTCCTCCATGTACTGACAATTAAAAAGAATAGAATTACATCACCATCACTAAATCAAACGCTAAAAGTAATTGAAAATCATATTCATTCACAGCAATCAGCTTAACATTCAAACTTACGACAAAGAACAGGACATTGTGAAAATGAACTAGATTACTGTTCAATGTCTATGTCAATGCCTATCTTTCGCTGACAGATACCTAACAGGACAAAACTCTGCCTTTTGAAAGCTATGTTGACTCTTACTGTGGCAGTGCGCTGTTCATCAAATCTGCCACATTTCTGAAGCTCCTTATACATTTCACCCCGTGGGGCGTACTCAAGGATGAGGAAAACCCGTGTGCGGTCATGGAAATAATTGTAGAAGCGCAGGATGTTGGGATGTCTACAAAGGAAGCAAAACAATGACATTTTTGTCAGATTGGACATGATACAATCAACAGTCATGGTTCCAAAACAAGGTAGGAGGAACTTGACAGGGGTAATGCCAACATGTTTAGGACAAGATCAAAATCATTTGAGTGAGTTGTTATGAATCTGCCTTTCACCTGATTTTCTGTCATTTTGGGGGAAAATTGCGATATTATTAAAATCCGGTTAACTGTCTTATGGAAAGCAAACTCAATATACAACTAAACTACAATTTAAATTGAATTACACCACCAAGAACATGATCACTATCATTTTACATCTATGATGGTGACAAGAGAGGTCAGAGTGAACAGCCCTAACAGCCATGACACGCCTGATACATCGACACCAGCTGTAATTCAGTTCTGAATCATGCTGATGAATTCATCTCAGTGACAATCTGGCTCAAAGTCAAAACACAAAGTGCATCAAATAAAAAAATAAAAAAATATATATTTCAGACTACTAACCTGAGATGGGACTGAATCTCAATCTCTCTTCTCAGCTGATGCTCTACACCCTCTTTCTCCATCTGTGACTTGAACAGCACTTTCAGTGCTACAATAGCTCCCATCTCCTTAAACCTCGCAAGGTAGACATTGCCAAACTTGCCCTTCCCCAGCGGTCGACCGATGTCAAAGTCATTGAGGGTGAATTTCCTAATAGAAAAATGAAGGGATACAAATAATAATCATAATAGTCATGTCAAATAGTCAAAGGCTGGGGGTTATGACTGTTTGAAAGCAGGTGGAGAAAAAATAACATTTGTAAAGCATTACATGACTGGCACACTTACTTAATTGGAAGTGAACTGGAGGATGAACTGGCACACTCTCTCCCAGGGCCTGAACATGGTGATACAAATACAAAACAAACAATCAGTCAAAAAAGGCATATCTTCCCGTTGTGCATAAATGTGTATAAGGATGGGTGTACCTGTGATAGCATTTTTGTCTGCGATGGCTGGACGTGGATTCACTTGAACACGCTGTGGGCCTACAGACGAGCTCAGCGTCGTCAACTGATGTTTTGAAGAAAAAACAGTAAAAACCGATTACAACGTAACTTCAATGATCTCAATGACTACTTTTTTTTTTTAAACAAACGGGTTCCAACACCATTACCTCAGATAAAAAGTGAAAACATAACGGTAGTTAAGTTACTTTAACTGCATCTTGACAATATTTAAGTTTTCTTGCAAAAGATAAGAGGACAAACAGTAGATTTAGCAAGGTTTTAAAGCTAATTGTTATGTTCAGACTTACTGGTCTTGAGAAAAGTCTGGGCTCGTGGTTTTCCTTATTCTGTAAAAAGAAAAATTAATAAATAAAAAGATCAAATAAACAGCTCACACGAGCATATATATGTTCCTTGCCATATAGCAGACTTATTTTTTTATATGACAGCAGCCAGTGTGTAACATTAGACAATAGCTAAGGCCTAGCACAGCATGTAGCTACGATGTTTAGCTACTGGCAAGCTACCAGTCTATGCAAGCTACCCTTAACTCTAGCTAATGCTGCTACATAAATGCTGGATGATTTATGTTAGATAACGTTAGCTAACGTGTATTTGCTAGTTGCATGGATCACTGTTTAACTGTAACACGTCCGCGTTATGCTTTGTAGCAGAACTACAAATGCAATTATAACCTAACGATGCTTTGGGGAAAAAATAACTCATGTTAACGTTATGTTACGTTCGCCCAGCTGATCGAGCTAGCCTAACCTTTGTTATCGGTTTACTTGTCGCTCACTCAAATCGCTAGGTGGTCTGACATTGTCATTTTGCTATTAAAGTATAGAAAAATATATAAATGTTACCTGCATCGTGGTGAATAAATTCACAGTATGACCTTGTTACAGGAATATAACCGCACACTCGTCACACACTTATCCAACTTCTTCCCCGGCCGCCAACGTTTTCAAAAAGCCACTTCGCTTGTTATGTCGGTTCGCGATTGGTCGCTCACCTCCGCATAGAAGGTTCCCATTGGTCAAAACAACGGCAGTAGGGTTCGTGTGATTGGTGTATTCTAATGCCAATCAGAGGCTAATCCCCTTCATTGTGAACCCTGTGAATGGCTGTCATGGGGTTGTGGTTGTAACAGGAAAGCCTCAAGTCTATTCTAACTTCACAACTTTGAAAAGGAGCCATTCATATTGCACAACTGGGCTGCTGAATCAATGAATGATGAGTAAATAAATAAATAAAGTTTATTTATTTATTTTCTTCTTATTCATAGAGCTAACAATACCTACTAATGACCCAGTGACTTTTAAGACAAAACTCTGAAAGACATTCACTGCAGTAAACACACTTATAATAGACAAAAGGGTCAAATAAACTAAAATGAAATATCACAAAACAGCTTACTGAATAGCGTGGTAAATTATATGTTGTCACTCTTCCTATTCAGGTGTAGCATAAAGTGACTACTCATGATAAGTAGGGGGAATGTAGTCGTTTTGATCGACAGTTGGATTTCTCCAAACACCTCTACAGTCTCTGGACAAAAATACTCAAGAAATGACTAACAAAGTTTTTAGAGAATAATGCAATAAACTTATGAGATGAAGATGACAGAATAGTTTAGGGTTGCTTTATTCAAAATAGAAAAAAAGGTGTTGACAGTTTCCCATTCATAATTTCCACCTTTTTAACCAGTGTTTTAAATGGAACACAATTCATGTGAAGAGCACACATCTTCCACGTTATCTCTGCTTCAAACTAACAATGCATACTGCAGAAATAACCACTGATGACCATCTAATATATTTTCATCATTACAATAGACACTCACAAGTAAATTTTTTTAACTCATCTTTTCTAAAATGCATGTAGGACAAAAGAAATTAGAAAAACAATGTGATGAGTGTTGACATACAGTATGTGATATTATATGTTGTGCTTCCATAACACCAAAATCAAAATCAAACACCTGCTTATGACAGACACCTGTTTTTGACACAGTCAACAATAAGCTTCGGTGTTCTGCTTTTATAGGGCACACCTGCTTATGGGTTCACGGTCTAGCAGCAACATTTCCTCTCATTTGTTTTATGCCACAACTGAGTTGAAAACAGTGCGCTTACAACACAATAGTGTTTAGTATGCCTGTGTCAGTTGTATATTTGACTCGTGAGCAATAATTTGGACAGCGAGAATACAACTACATGAGTGTTTAGGCTAAACAGAATGAAATGTTACTGCTTTACCTAGAAGGGTATAATACAAATTCATCTGATGCTGCATTTTAACTTAATCTGTATTTATCTGAACAGAGCAGTTGGTGAACACTAGTGCACAGCGTGGCAGCAGGACAGCCAGCGAGCGACGCAGACTTGGAATGGGGTCGTTCACATCCAGTTTATTGTTGTCCTCACTGGCACCATCTCCACTTACAGCTTCCCCACCTTGCTGCTCTTCCTCGCCACCACCCTCTCCCTCTCCTTCTACCCCTGGAGGACACTGCCGAGGCTGGAAGAACACATCTGAAAACTCCAGAAGGCGGAGCTCACGGAGCATCCTGCAGCTTCGCAGTATCTGCATCTCACTGAGTGTGCAGGCCCACAGGCACAGACGCTGCAGGTCCTTTAGACGGCTAGCACATAGCAAACCTGGCCCAACCTCCTTGCCACCCAGACTCAGCTCCTCCAGCCCAAGCCACCCTGCCCCCAGCCCCAGAGAGGCCATCTGTAACTGGTAGCCCTGTCGCCCAGTGATGCCAATTTCCAGAAATTTGAGTCTGGAAAGCCCTTCCACACCAGAACAGGTGTCCTTGGCAGCACAGCTCCTGAGCCCATTAGCGGTCACACGAAAGGTGTCGCGCAGCTCCAATCGCCTGAGGCTCTCCCATGATGTCAGACTCTGGAGGTGCTGATCTGTGAAAGAGGGCACGTTGTTCAGGACTAACCTCTCTATAGCAATCCCTGATGGGGAGGCAAGCTGTTTTCCTGTCTGGTTCCGTCTTTGTCGCTGTGCACCAACTTTTGATGTGGTCTCACCCCCTTCTTGGGGACCAGCAGATTCACTGGGGAGGCTCTGGTTGAAAAAATTGGGAGGGAGCTCACAGCCACGCAGCTCTAGCACTTGCAAAGTTGGGGGCAGGAGCTGGCAACTGGGCAGGTCTCTCAAGTCTGCATGCAGAAGATAGAGTTTGCGCAGACGTGGGCACTTGGTGGACAAGGCTTTGAGCCAAGACACTGATAGAAAGATGCCCCCTCGGGCAGAGAGCAGCAAACCACGCAACCGCAGGCATCTGAGCCCACAGCCCAGGTACTGCCGCAGTAGAACCCAAAGTATGCGGGATGTCACCTGACCCATAATGGAGAGTTCATGCCGTTGAGGAAGAGACATACACCAGTGCATGTGTTTGTGTGTGTTGGGGGCAGGGAGGCAAAAGAGAGATTATCTGTCAGTACACAACCAATAATCTTTTAGAGCAGGTACCTATCTAAACACATCAACAACAGTTTTATTTATAATAGTGTCAAATAAGTGGGCCTAACTTCAAAACATGAACTTCTGTTTACAATCCATTTCTGGGAACAAAAGCAAACATTATCAACCCTTTTACCAAACATTCTTACCCCTTTCCATGCAGTGAGATCAACTAGTCTCCACAGTCTTTGGTCTTTAACAAGACGTCTCCATCTCTTACACACTCTGAAAGAACACCGTAAAATATATAATCATGTGACATGAGTCATATAACAAAGGAGGTACTGACTTTTCTTTACGCACGACGCACAACTAGTAAAACATTGCCATTAAAAGTTCAATTTCCCTTACCTTCCGGCTCGGACGAGCTCTCGTACACTAAGATATGATAAAATGTCGATTAAAATGTTCTCTGGGAAGTAGTCTAGATTACAGGTTTTGAATTCATCCATTTTGTAAACAAAACTCTTGAACACGGACTGAATATCTCGACGGACACACGTTGCGTTCGAATCAGGAGTCCTGAAGAAACGGTTGATAAGGGAAAGGCGGGACCTAGCTGTATTTTGCCCCTTTAGGGCAAGATGTTGTGCCCTGTCAATTCTCTATATACTCAACAAAATGTGACCAACGATGCACGCGTCGCTACCTACAAACACCTGGCAAATTCATAGTCTATACACAAGCAGTAATGTGTATTTGCAATCCCATAACTGCATCAACAGTGCCGCCTAGCGTCTGTTCCCCTGAAAATTGTATAAATATCTTTCCACTGCGCTTGCGCGGTTCATCGGGCAAGATGGCGACGAGCAATGGTGGTGGAATGGAAGTGGATGGGGCAGGTGTGTGTTTCTCAGTACTCTTATAATTTCTGCCTGATATTATTATGAACTTGCATAAAAATGGTAACATGCGAGATAAATATTCAGTGTTAGTACTCATGGTTAAGTGGTGTACGGCGTTAAACCCAGTAGTTAAGGATATGTCAACAAGCGGAATAGCGTATGCCATAAACTGTCAACAAAATAATTGGTTTGTTGATGTCAGTGTCTCTGTATGTTTTTTAAATAGGAGGTTGTATCTGTAAAGCCATCTTAAGTGTACCAGCACAGAAAACAGAAGAATTAAACTCGTTTTAACATCAACTGGATCCAATATAAGAGACTGTAAACGAACGCCTGAGGACGGCTACAGTTCAGCTTGCTATATTAGCAGTTTTGTTCTAGTTTTGTTATGGTATAAGGCCAGGCAGTATGTAATACAATTCTGCTTTTGTCTGACCGTAGCCAGCCCCAGTGTTATGGCCTCGGGGGTCACCGGGAGCGTTTCTGTGGCCTTGCATCCTCTCGTCATCCTCAACATATCAGACCACTGGATACGCATCCGCTCGCAGGAGGGACGACCAATGCAGGGTATGTTGGGATAAAATTAGTATCCCCTTAAAATGTGTTTCTCCTGAGAGGGGAGTTTGACACTGCACAAGGGATTTATCATGAGGTACATGTGTTCAACGAATGTGAAGTAGACCAATGTAGGCCTGTAACCTAACAACTTCATTCAGAATTGTGGTTTGTGATAATAAAAGCACAAAAGTGTGATCTCTGTTCATTATGACACAACAAAGTTTCCTACTTTGGGGAGGGTATTTTTGCTTTTTTTGTTATCCCAACAAAAGTTCTCTGGCATGAATCAAGCATCAGTTCAAATGGCTTGCTGCCATTTAATACATGTTATGACAGCTCTGTATAACAAAGGCAATATGTGAGTAATAGCATGTTTCTTTTGTGTTTAATCTCATGACATAATTCAGTTGAGGTTATTTCATTTTTTGTAAATCAACATAATGAAGGAGTAATCATAGCAGATGATATTCATGTTCCTTCTTCTCCTCTTCAGTGATTGGAGCCCTGATTGGGAAGCAGGAGGGTAGAAACATCGAGGTGATGAACTCCTTTGAGTTGCTGTCCCACACCGTGGATGACCGAGCGCACATTGACAAGGAGTACTACTACACCAAGGAGGAACAATGTAAGTTATAGTTGTGATAGTTATAGTTGTGAAGAGTATATTTCCACTGATGTCTTTGTCACGTTTCTAAAGTGGAATTGAAACTCCATTTGTGAGCTGCAGTCCAGCCGAGGATTTCTGATGTCAAGGCTTAAGAGCACAGGCAACATGGTCTTAGCTGTTTGGGCTGTGCTCATGTATGATGGAGTGATTTATTTAATGATACTGGCAAAATCAGTGTCTTAGATAATTTCTCAATATATACATATATATTACAAATAGGCTTTTCTTATTTGGTGTTAGCTAGTTAATTTTTTTTTCAATTGCCTGATTTATTCTTCACAATGTTGCACAACTGGTTTATTTCTGTTTAAGCACTTTTTTTCTTCATACAATGCTTGTGACACAGTAATGGTGATGGTGATTTTTGTTAAAGTGTCATTGTGCCATTTCAAGTGAGCAG
The DNA here is from genome assembly GCA_900302615.1 of Holocentrus rufus. Taxonomy (NCBI): domain Eukaryota; kingdom Metazoa; phylum Chordata; class Actinopteri; order Holocentriformes; family Holocentridae; genus Holocentrus; species Holocentrus rufus. The sequence goes on along the minus strand of OMLF01037243.1, from coordinate 5,121 downwards.
GTACAGCTTATGACCGATGATGATTTTGAAAATTGTCTGCTGGACATTGAGTATAGATGCATTGTAGTGTTGGACACATGTCAGTCTAATCTGGTGATTTTATTGCTGAGGCTATTGCATGTACTGTGGGCCAGATTGAATGAGACATGATGGGCCAGTTACTGACTACAGTGATACACTGCGGGACAGGGACTGTGCTATCAAATCCTGTGTATTGGTCAAAGAATATGGCTAGGTTTATCAGTTTTTATCAGTTAGGTAGTAAGGTCGTTGCTAAACAAGGTCTGTTCCTTCTTGTTTTTGTCTGTAATATTCCGTCTTGTCTCTCAGTCAAACAGGTCTTCAAAGACATGGAGTTCTTGGGGTGGTACACCACAGGCGGCCCGCCCGACCAATCAGATATCCACATTCACAAGCAGGTAGGCAAAGGTTAAAGCTGTGGTCAGTAATTTTGAAGAAAAGCAGGACTATGAACACACTAAACCACCCTCTCCCCCGTTCCACCCAGCCAGTGGCAACAGCATGCAGCTGATTGACAACTGAGAGTTTGCATCAGTCAGTCAGATGCCTGAGCCACGATTTTTTTTTTTTTCTTGCCCCTTGAGGCTTTTTAGGTATTTTCTCCCTCATGTTTGGTTTCCTATATCTATTTGTTTACCTATTTATACATATAAATAAAAATGTAAAGAAATGAAAAGACATTAGCAGAACAATGACATTATTCACACCGTAGAGATTCCAATATATCTTATACATTCATGTCCGCTTAACATGGAAATTACTTTTGCTGAATTCAAACAAAACAGCAATTTGGAAAACCTTACAGCAGCTTTAATGTAATTGATAGGAAATAGGTTTGAATTGTATTCATTTTGGAAGCAGGAGTGAACTCAGCTTATAGTCTGATGGTTAACTGGTTATTTCAAATTGTGAACATTTGATTATTATCTTTTCTCTCCTCTCTGCCAGGTGTGTGAGATCATTGAGAGCCCTCTCTTCCTTAAGCTCAACCCAATGACCAAACACACAGATGTGAGTCCTTCAGGGTTTTCCTTTGCAAATGCATATATGATTATATGTGAGCCGATATTAACAAACAATGTGCCCTTTTCTGTTTTAGCTTCCTGTTAGTGTATATGAATCTGTGATCGACATCATCAATGGCGAGGTACTTTTTTATATTGAACATACACATACACCAGTAAGCACTGAAGACCTTGATTTGCTGTAAATTGGTAGATTTGTAAACTGCAAACATTTGCTAACCTGTAAATCTGTCAGTATAAATGTAGCAGTAACTTTCTCAAGCCAGTAGGAGTCATGTTTTAGCAAGACAAAGACTCTATATCTGTCTTTGGTATATTATATTTTGTTATGTTTGATGTTTTGTTGTATATTCTATTCATTCCATTTCCTTTGTTTTGTCGTAGGCTACCATGTTGTTTGCTGAGCTGACATACACTCTGGCCACAGAGGAGGCAGAGAGAATTGGTGTTGATCATGTCGCCCGAATGACAGCCACCGGCACAGGAGAAAACTCAACAGGTACAGTAAGAGAGGCTGACACTGCTGCTCTGAGCTTTGGAGGCTTAAATTCAGTGAATGAGTTTACATGCAGTAAGCTGTTAGTATACTGTCAGGTCTTTTGTGCTCAAGTATTCTCAAAGTTTTCTTATATAAATTTTTAGTTTGCGATAAAAGTTACTACGTCTGTTATGAGAAATTCAAATACAATGACTAGCACACTAAAGCCTGTTTACTGATGTATTTTGAATTCTGCATTAGCTCAGTTTCAGTAATAATGGTTTGGATGTTTTGTTTGTCTATTTGAGTGGGATATGAAGATGCTTTGCACTCAGCATTAAAAGATTAAAGAGATGGGCTTGGGTCTGACAGTCAGACTGAATGGCCACTTCGTTTCAAACGTAGTTATTCGTAAAAGAAAACAAAGCATGCACTTCTAAATAGGTTTTAATCAGGTGCAGGACAGAGAACCTCCCATTGAAGTATGTAATACAGCTGAAACTTCAGCCTGATAAGTCTTCATCAGGTTTTTTCATCATTTTTTTTCAAATTTATTCAGCCTGAAATTACTCCAAGTTCAAAAGACAAGCTTTGGGCCATAATGGGTCAGCAAAGATCTCTAGGGTGGATACTTAATTAAGGTTATTCATCATGTATTAACCACCACATAAAACTAGTCCAGTTCTAAAGAGATATCCCCGTACTTCTTTGTGATTTTTTTTTTTTGTGATTTTATGGCAAGAGAGGTCTATTTTTTCTTCAGTGGATACAGATTTTTGCCTCTGTGTCCTTGGCTCACCTTTAGCCCTTCCTTTGCTTATCAAGACATTAAGTAGGCCTACATCAGTTGAAGCACGCAAAATTAAAATTGACAGGAGTAAAATGATTAAATGTCCCCGTTTAGATGTGTGGTAAGTGCAGACACACTTATCTCTGTGATGTTGTAGCAGATTGCATTGGTCATTTGCATCACAGATGTCCTGTGATAAGATAATCAGACATGATCACAAAAACTGATCCTGTCTACTTGGGGTTAACACACATTCTCTGTCTGTCTCTTAGTGGCTGAACACCTTATAGCCCAGCATAGCGCAATAAAGATGCTCCACAGCAGGGTGAAGATCATCCTTGAATACGTCAAAGCCGTGGAAGCAGGTGAGAGGACTGCCAGGGCTGTTTGAGGGGGAAGTAAGAATGTGAAAATAAGCCTGGAAAACAGATGTTCTCAAATTAGATGTTTCCTTTCTTCACCTGGACGCCGTTTCAGGGAGGCCCCTCAAACACAGAAGCACAAGCCCCGTTTGCCATGATCATATCTTGACAGTGTTATCTTACTTCACCCTTTGGTATGCTGTGTTTGACTCGTTTTGTTTTTCTCCTTTCTATCTGGCTGCATGTATCAACAGGAGAGGTGCCATTCAACCACGAGATTCTTAGAGAAGCCAATGCTCTGTGCCACCGACTGCCCGTCCTCAGCACCATTAAATTCAAGACTGACTTCTATGATGTGAGCAATCTCGCTTCTGTTAGACATGACAAAATCAAAACCCTAGATAGATGATGAGGTTCAAGGTTCAAGGAGTTTTTATTGTCATTTCAACACGTTAGTACATGAGGTGGAACGAAATTAGTGACCCTGGTCCCGGTGCAAGCCAAAAAAAAACAACAAAAAAAAACAGTCAAGTATAAGATAAGTAAAATATTTAAATGCTAGTACAAGTGAATGACACAAAATGAAATGAAATTACACAACAATGTGCAACAGAATATGACTGGCTGAAGAAGTCAGATTAGAAATGTGAATAAATCAATATATTTTGATCCATGACCTGTGTTCAGGCTTCACTCACACTCCTGGTGCAAAATGAGTGCTTTCTGTAATTTTTGCTTCTTATTTTCCTGCAGCAATGTAATGATGTGGGCCTCATGGCCTACTTAGGCACCATCACCAAAACCTGCAACAGCATGAACCAGTTCATCAACAAGTTCAACGTCCTGTACGACAGACAGGGCATCGGCCGGAGGATGAGAGGACTGTTCTTCTGAGTTGGCAGTATGCCGAAGAAAAGAGACAAAGGTCACGAGCACTGCAATTCTTTTTCTTTGCTTGTATGTTTTTGTTAGCTCAGATGTACATTCTTGATCTTGCATACAAACAGTAGCTTTTCAGACAAGTTGACCATTTTCAACCAATACTGCAAGTGTATTCATTTACACAAGCAATGTAAATGGAAGGAAAACTATGTACAAAATCACTCAAGTTGACACTCAGTTTGTCTTGGGTATGCACATCGATGAATCCAATGTACATGAACCGTTTATTTGACCCCCTTTGTTATTGTTTCATGTTTCTGTATGTAATAAATGATCTGATTTTTTTGTTGGACTTAGAATCTTCTTTTTTCATAGCCTAAATAAACAGAGTGTAATAGATTAATAGTTGAGCTAAAAACAGCATTAATCATAAAGTAACTACACACGTGACACAAAAGGTTTAAACCTGCATCCTTAAATAAGCCTATGAAAAGCAGTGATGTGGAGTCACTGTAGTTGCAGGTTTATTGTCTGGGGCTGAGTGTGTTTGCAGTTAGCTTGCCTTTTGAAGTTGTGTTCCTGCTGTTCATTGCCTTTGGAGGTACAGGCAGGCATATGTAATAGGAAAAGGGGGGAGGGAGAGTTATGGCTGTAGAGTCTCAGGTCTAACAGGAGTCAGCACTTTAATGGGTATTAAATACACAGCGGAACTAGACATAATGACCCCCAGCCTGTGAGTTGGCACCTCTACTTTACTAGTCTGCTTTTACCTGCCATGTGGCGCTAGGAGGAGCCTTCTTTTTCTGCAGGATTGTCTTGTATCTCTGCTTTTGCAAATCTTTAGTCAAGCTTATTAGTTGAAGTATTCAGTCACTGATGAGAGACAAACTTTTTTGACATTTTATTTCCTCCCTCAGTCACAAACATTTTTATTACAGGCTTGTATTGAAAAAGCTTTATACATACTGAGTGAAAAATACACTGGATCCTGTGACAGTGGTGGTAACACTACATTTGATGGAGCATATCAAGGCTTTAGTGCAGGATTTTTTAAATGTGTTTTTCATGTCAGAATACCTGCCAGACAACCAGCATTAACAGCACATTTGCAACAAATCTACATATTGAAATCCCCAAAATAAGAGAAGGTGCATCTTAGATGTTTTCAATCTATTTGTATTCAACATGTCTTTGATTTAGAGAGAAATTAAGCAGCCTTTCCTTCCCTCAGATGGAACCTGGGCGTCCTACTCACTGTCCTGGGTCGGTTCATCGGCAGCAGCTTCAGGCTGCGGGTACTGGAAGCGGGCTGGGTCGTACAAATCATCCCTGGGGTCGTAGGACATGGGGTAGTAGTACTGGTAGGGGTACAGAGGCACTTTCTTCACAATTGGTGCAGGGGGAGCCGGCTCCTCCACAGGCTCCTCCTCTTTCTCCTCTACTGGTGGTGGAGGGGGTGGGGGGAGCACCATCTTCCCCTTGACGGGTCTGGGTGGGTGGTCGATCAGGCAGTCGGGGTCCCAGTAGGGGTCACAGTCGTACTCCATGCCCTTGAAGGTGCGG
>OMLF01037242.1:7586-18554 GCA_900302615.1 Holocentrus rufus | reverse complement strand
TGAAGACTGTGGAGTTTGTTTGGAGAGAGAAATGTGGATAGATTCACAGATACAGAGAGAGAGAGAGAGAGAGAGAGAGAAAGAGAGAGAGAGAGAGAGAATCAGCTTCCCCTACTCTGCTTCATCAGAGAATAGCAGCCCGGTGGTGTGTCCATCTTTCTCAACCACGCACACACACACACACACACAAAAACATTTTCCACAACGAACCATTTTCCAGTGTCTTCGGTCCCGTTTTGGCACGTGTTCTCCTTTTAGCATTTTTGGATCCGTGTTTGCCCATACCATTGTCCATACCATTGAGTTTGCACGTGCATGCATCCATAGGTACATAAAGGTGTGCGTATACATAGGCACGTGCACTACACACATGCAGCCAGGTGTTGGTGCACATGCAGACCTATATCTGTATATCTACACAGCCATTTTAACAGCCCTTAACAGTGTGTCAACATCTGCATCCCATGCCTCAGGGGGCTATACAGTCTTGTGGTCTTTGGCAGACCCTGTATTTTCATGCTGTCTTCAGTGAAGCATGTGAGCACCTCGCACACACACAAGCATTCACATGCACGCACACACACACACACACGCACACACACACACACACGCAAACACCAGGGTTATATTTAGAAAAGACTAAGACCTTTTATGCTCCACTGGCCACTGACAGCCATCCTACTGTGCAGTCTGGCGTGTGTGTGTGTGTGTGTGCTGAGAGTCGGATGGGGTCTAGCTGTCAAAGAGCCATGAAGTGAGTTGGAATGCAGAGAGAAAGAAACAGAAACTTAAGAATAAACCTGGAATGTGTCAGGGATTTGCTATTTCAACACATAAACAGCAAACTATTTTCAGACTTGACAATGCCGTCTAATTTTACGACCGGATACTCCCACTGTTAATGAAGCTAAACTCTGATATTCTACAAAGCTACACATACAGCATAAAAATATAAGGTTGCTAATGAACCTTTAAGTGCTAAATCTGACTCATAAGGAGGATTAGATTGAAAAGGAAAGCTGCAGTAACTGTCTGGAGACCTGGAAGGGAAATTTTCTGTGTTGTCCTCACTTGGGCTTTGTGTCTGCCACTGGACCTTCAAATTCATATCTGTGAAAGTAGGACGAGGTCATTCCTCCTTGTGCCTCAAAATGAAAAGTGACGTACCCGCACAATGCAGTGGAAATATTTTGTTATCCCAAACTAGGCTTTAAATGTGTCACCAAAATGCTTTTTACGTTAAATTAAAAGAAAAAGCCTCCCTTGAATCTACACCCATGCAATGTGTAGGTAACGCTGGCTAATGTTTTGCGGAGGCCCATGCTGCACCCTAATAAGATAAGATGGAATCAGTGTGTTGCTGTAGATTGCAGATATTAGCTGTATCCCAGTTGAAAGGATGTGGTGTATGAAGGTGTGGTCTTTGGAGGACCAAAGGCTAGAACTTCTAGCTAGCTAACAGTTTCATGAGATGAAACCGCTTTTTTGTTTGTTTATTAAAGATTTTTGGGGGGCATCTGCTTTATTGGATAGTTACAATAGAGGGATAGAAAGAGGAGATGATGTGAAGCAAAGGGCACGGGCATGAATCAAACTTGTGCTGCATGGTGAAGCACTGGGTCATGAAACAGCTGGTTAACGTTACTCGACAGAAATCCAACGGCCTTTCTGTTTTTATGGTTGACACTCAAAAAATGGATGTAACTAAAATTTCAAAGCTGCTGTTGTTTATAAATCATCATTAGTTATAAATATATTATTTTACTCACATTACTTAACTTTTAGCTTGGCAAGTTTGTCTAATGAAAAATATGAGATGTGGTTACAATTTTGTTTTTTAATTTTGCATTTATTCTACATTATAATAAGTAATGTTGTAAACAATTTGTGCTGACATTTCTATGTGAAGTTTTCACTTTCCCTTTTAGTACTGCTGCTATGCTGAGTTTTGCATTTCCGTGGCACAATGCATCCATCCAATATATTTAGAAAACATATATGTATTACATCACATCTTGCTAATCCAAGCCTACATTATTTAGAACCTGACCTCAACCTGAGCAACCCATGCCTAAACCTAACCATCTTTACCCAGCTGATGATATGTTGTGTGATATGATGTGTACACACAAGTTTGCGAAATGGATGTATTTCTGTAACGTTACAAAAGGACAATTGCACAAAATGGATTTTGGGATCCTAGTAGTGTCCTCCACATTCTGCTAACAGAAGGCTTCATATCTGGGCCGCGATCGCAGGATAGTTTGGATTGAGCCAGCTGGTCGAGCGACTAACGTGCATGTGGTCTTGAAATGCGACCTTGAAAAGAAGCTGCTCCTGAATAGGAACACAGCTACCGTGATGATGCGATATGACGACACACCTCGTTTCCAGACAAGACACAGTCCTCTATCTTGATTTGTGGTGCTGATATCCAAGACCACAGCAGGGTGAATGCTTTTTATGGGCTTTCATGTTTCAAAAGATCTCTGATCTGTCTTCTCTACAACTATACTTTTTCACTCTTACAGCTGGAATGGCATCCACATGGGTCTTTTAGTGCCCCTGCAGAGGTGGCTGCCACTGGATGTACACTACAACTGTAAAATATATGTAATGGCGATCTTGCAAATGGTGTTATGAAAGCACATGAGCTCCCTGCATGTGTATCATTGTGGGTCTCATGCATCTGGAGCATAAATCTAGCGTGAACGATCATCCAGTCCCAGCATGCAGACCAGGGCTCAAGCAGGTAGACAAGCAGCGAGGCTGAGCAGAGAGGCTTGCAGCCACATAATCCCCCCTCTGATCTCCCATGTCTACATGGCATAATTTGTCCCGCTGATATCCTCTGAAATACCCTGGCCTAAGTCCAGGGTGTATGTCAGGGCAGATGTTAATGAAAGGGGCAAGTCCTCTCTGGTTTCAGGGGGAAGCCTGGCCCATGCATCCCCAGGCTTTGGGACTCCCTTGATGTCACATTCCCTCTAAGATTAGCCATTTGTCACTCCTAACCCTCAGTGACTCAAATCCAGCTCACAGGATACGCTGCCAGTCAGCCTGTCCTCAAATTTCAATGATTAATGTATGTCATGAATGTGTGTTACGTACACACAGCAGAATGCACATCATCATAAGCATGCATGCATATCGCAAAGATTTTTATGACGTTATATCACTGTTGCACTGTTAAATAAATGCTGTGCAAATGCAGCATGTACACACGTTTTGTTCAAAGTAGCGCACAGAGAAATATTCTGTCACTTTGAGTATTCAGAAGCACACACCAGAGTTTGACATTTCATTGTACTTGACAACCAGCCGATCTAAAAATGTTTTGTTCTTGTTATCCGCTACCCTTAGTCAGCTCCTACACGAGGTGCACCGACTCACTTTTCACTTTCAAGTCCTGTGACCTCAGCCGGGGAGTGATGAGTGCATCACTCTGTGTGCGGTGGGAGAGGATTAAAAGTCTTGACCCAGTCTGCAGCTTGTGGCCACGTCTCTGAACCCGTGTTGAGCCACTGAGCGCTTTAATTGTGGCGTCTTACTAATGATGATGTGGTATTTTATATCCTGAAAAAAAAAACATGAAGTGGGATTCATACATTTGAAGCCAGTGGCAAGATCAGGATGTTTATGAGGCTTTAATTAAGGATCAGAGGAATGTTTTTTCTTTTCAGTCTTACGGTTTTATTTTTAGTCTACATCCTTTTGTTCAGTCACTTTAAATGATTTATTCTGCTTGACTTTAATCTACATGGAGGCGACACAGGTAATGAATCAACCAGGTTCAGTAACATCAGCAGTGATAGGATATTTACATCAGGTAGCTGAAATGTACTGTATTAAATACACTAATACCGTAATCACACAAACACAATACACAACTTACTGTATGCATACACATTTGAGCAAATGAACACAAAGACACACACACACACACTCACACACATGTATTACCAGCTGTATGGAGCTCAGATTCAACTATGTGTTCCCTCAATACAATGGGTCATTCTTTTGGGCTGGTCTCACTCACTCACACACACACTCTCTCTCTCTCTCTCACACACACACACTCATGCTGGGGAAGCTCCAGGCCATCAGATTAGTGGCAGTTGACCCCTTCCCCACCCCTGCAACAACTTCCCATTTTCTCTTGACCAATCAGACGGGTGGGTTGGCAGAAAGTGTAACGTGAAACCGGAGGTCTTGGCCGAACACTTCAAACCCCGGGCACAGTAGGAGGCCAACAGAAACAACCAACACCGTCTTTCACACACTCTCGCAGACGCAGATTCTCTTACTTTGTCATACCCTCAGACACATACTGTATACAAACACCACCCGGCACACACACACACACAGTCGGTTTCATTCAGTAATACACACACAGATACAAACGTCTGGGAACGCTGCCTTGTGGGATTTATACCGTGGAGTGCTGCTATGGATTAACCAGTGTGGTGGCTGGCTGTGTATGTTACGCACCAGACTCCAAACCACCAGCCACACAAACTCAATCTGACCAAACACACTTGAGGACTACTCGCCTACTAGCCGGCTAGCTCATCACCGGCTCCTATATCTGGTCCTGGCCTGCTAGCAGGGCCCTCTGACTGTGTGGACAGTGGATGATGCAGTGTGTGCTCTCGTTCCTCTCCCCTCAGCTGAGCACCGGATCCCCCTGTAGCTGCGAGGTTGGCCCCGACGGGACCAAGAAGAAGAAATCCAAGAACCTGTAAGTACTCAAAAAAAAGCATGATCTGATCGTGAATCGTTCCTGTGTTTTTGGCCGCTTTCAGTTTTGCTATCTGGTCATCTCGAAGTTGTAAATCAGAGGAATGGCATGTTTTTTCCTGAAAGTGGATTTGGAAAGTTCCTCTGGTTTTTGTTTCTCTGCTGTCCATAACAATTGTTTTACAAGGGCTACCAGGCCTTGACAGCAGCGGTGCATTTAAATATAAAATAATAGTAAACAATAAATCATGAAGTTATAGTAATGACAAAAATTGATAGGGAGAGGAAGAGCAAGAATCAGTGAGAATAAACAGTGATGCTTAAAATCACCTTAAAGCTGTAATAATTTACAGGAGGGTGATCTTATATAGTCTTAGCAATCGTAGTTCTAACATTTGTCACATTTGCATTCAGTCAGCACCTATACCATTTATTTTATGCTAATTTAACTATACAATGAAAGGGTAAACCACTCATAATTTAACACCCATTATATCAAAGACTTTAAACTGCTGTGTCCAGACCGATGAATAATAATGGCCTGTTTTGTACCAGCCTTTGGGGGGTTAATTGAGACATTATCAGGGCTTTTTTTTTCGGACAATGTGTGAATACGGGTGTGAGTGGATTAACAGACTGAGGATGTTAGTCCTGAAAGGATCTGTGGACACAAGGAGCTCCAAGACAACAACCCCCCCACCTACACACACACACACACACACACACACACACACACACACACACACACACCTCTGAGGTGACAGTGAGAGTTGAAACTCATCATTTGAAGCTGATGATCATGTCCTTTATTAGGTGGTAAATGGTGTTGTGGTGAAAGAGTGTGGCACCAAATGTGAAGAGTGTTCTGCGTGTGTGTGTGTGTGTGTGTGTGTGTCTGTGTTCACACCTCAGTGATTCATCAGCTGTTGATGAGGCCTTATTCAAACGCCTGTGACTGACTGGCTGTTAATCAAGATGAAAACACATTTCACGCCCTGGAGACAATTAAACTATTCACAGTGGCTGCCCTTTGGTCTGATACTTGGCCATTCTTTTACAGCGGCCATGTTTGTATGTTGTTTAGTCAACCAACCGATTAAGTGATTAAGATTCCACAGCTTATTTCAAAAATCCTGAGTATGGTGCCTTTTTTGGGGGGCTGCAGTTTTAAATAGCTTCAGTACCCGCTTGATTTGATTTTGTAAAACAGATCCTGTCTGGATCACAGCAGCACGAGTTTCGATGAATAGCAAATGTTTTCCTCTTTCTTTTGATGTAGTTTCACCTTTACATCTTTTATTTGTGCTTCTGTTTGTCTGTGAATGCTACCTGACATATCAATGGACGGCTAACAGCTAGCAACTTAGCTTGCTAGATCACATTTGCACGGTGTTAAATTGGTGTAGGCTACAGGGCGATTTAGCTGTTGATCAAAGAATATATGTTTTCAGATAAATAATGCATTAACATGAAGGCTCCCCTTCTTGTCTTTTAAAACAAGAACAATCAGCATCAATTAAAACAAGCAGTTTTTTTAATCGAATGTTCAGTGGAATATGAACTCCAGTCTACAACATTCAGATTATCATATTAATCTGATAGATCTGATAGATTCATTGAGGTGCACCACATCTCCTCTGACTGCACTTTTTGTTTCTGTTCATGTGTTTAGCTTTTTCTGTAGATTTATTTACCGCTTTCTCTGACTTTCAGGAATCTGCTTCCATTGATGGAGCTTTTTGTTGCTGTACAATGATTCCTGGTGTTCTTGACCCACTTTCAGGCACAATGTAATATGGTAATCTATATACTGCATTTTCAGCGTGATATTATCGAGAAAAATGAAAAAGCAGCTGCTCTCAGGACTGCATTAGGCGCGCTCTCAATAAGGAAAAATATGATAAAAGTGGTTGAACACTTGTGATGTGCACGCCAATCCAAAATGTGTGGGTATGGGCGTGTTGAGATGGAGGAAAGAGAGTATTCTTTTTTTTTTTTTAAATTATAGATAGTTTAATATCTTACTTAGTTGGTTCTTTTCATATTGATTGAAAATAAAAAGCTTTTGGGCTATGTTGGAGACAGTCTTGTGTTAATAAATCAGGAGCATGTGATTTAGGCTGCGCTTAATTATCTGGCTGCCTGTCTTTTTTTTTCCTTCAGGTAATGGGTGGGTAATGGGTTCGTTTAGATCATTATGACAGTGGGTCGGGTGGGTCAGACAGGCTTTCCTGGCGGTGTGGGCGGTCATGGAAATAAAAAAAATAAATAAATAAAAAAAGGTTGAGCACACTAAAAGATAACCGCTATGTCTCATCACATAGATTTTTTTTCGTACATGATATGACAGTTAGCTATAACTGTACACAACCCGCTTTATCACAGTGCGTTCTCTGACCAGTGCTAACATGACCTTCAACCTACAGCGGAATGAATCATTTTCTCAAACATATTAAGTCACACGGTCAACAAAACGCTGCTCTGCTCGGCATAGAATGTTTTGTATTCTTCTGTTACCCAGAGAAAAGAGCAATCCATTCTTCCCCATATGACTAAGCATGTGGGAAATGAAAATATTCACTCCAGATGTTGTAGGCAATGACATACAACCTATATAGGGAGCTAATGCAGCAAGCAGAAGTAGGACGATGACCAGCAGCCAGCTCCCTATAGCTTGAGAAAGGTACTATAGTCTTTGGATAATCTGAATGATTTATAGATCAGATAATAATCCATGAGTTTCTTATCTAGTTGATCTGTTTGTTAAATGAACTGATGTCAGAGTGAAATTAGGATATGAGCGCGTCCCATATATTGAAATTCTATTTGGAAGTTTCGGTGTGGGATGGCTTTAATCAAGAGGGCTGCTGCTGCTGTTAGATTAATTAATTCAGGATATTGGTGTGATTTGCATATGTGACAAGCAGTGAGTCATGTTGAGAGCTACTTCATTCAAAGCGAAACGGACAGTGATTATGATCAGTCAACATCTGGCACAGTAACTCTGCACCATTTCATTTAAGCCTCCACCCAAAGTACCATTATCTCCTTACCTCCTTTGATCAGGGTTGATCCCTCTTTCTGTTGACCTTTCCCTCTCCCTTTTCCTGGATGCATTGATCAGGATTTTCTCGATTGTTTTCCTCTGAGCCTGAAACATGAGCCCTGTCTTTACAAATCACATTGATCTTTCATGTCTTCTTCCTCTCCTTTCCATGCTCTATTTTTCTACACCCTGTGTTGCATTTTTATTTTAATTGTTGCTTATATTTTAAATAAATGAACACCATGCACTCATAGGGGGCTACTGTAGGTTATACAGCTACACATCAAACAGCGTGGCTGGCATTTGAACAAAGCTGTTTGTCAATTTGGGAGCTTTTTATAGCATTGCTCTTTTTATCCCCATTATTTTCAATGGGAGAGCATGCTGGTGTGCATTTTTATCAACACAAGAACTGAACATGTTTATAGTCCTATATAGTTATAGTTTTAGTAAACAAAAGTGCCATATTTCAAAGTGTTTTTCAGTAGTCTCATAGCAACAGCAGAAGCTGCAATCAGCCAACAGCTGTATTTATTAGATTGTATGAGTTCAAAAAAGAGCTGCATGGTGGACAGAATGACTAAAATTGTACTTTTATGTCAACAGATGCGACCTGTTCATGTCGCTCTTTGCCTGAAAATTTTCATAAAATGACTCCACACTTACAAATATCTAGATTTTCTCGCAGATTTTACAGTTATCAGTGGGGTAAAGAGATAATCCCAAGAATTAAACTCTTATACATAGCTATTGTGAAAAGAGACATGGTATGCTTGAAACATATAAACTTATAACTTGTACAGAAGGGATAGCCTTAAATATAATTCAAACATTACAAACAGTAGGTAGCAACACTTAATCCATTCCTAATCCATTATTCCAAAACCGCTCTCTTTCACTGGCACACCATTTGTAACAGTGGATCAAGGTTAAAAGGTGTTTGTTTGTAGCTCAGACAGACTGGCAGTGTTTGGTTTGATACTGACCTACATGTTCGGACACCACTGGAGGAACATGGATTGGTCTGTTTACTGGAACAAAACCAGGACCTACAAACAGCCACGCAACAACCGTCTAGACATCTGTGTACGGGAATTCAACAAGACACACAAAAACACACAAGTCTAAATGTTTCGGTGTGTTCTTTACAATCACACTTTACATTTGCATTACATCCAATTATTAAATATAGTTAAGGAGTAAAGTATACTTAAGCTTTGAAGGATTGTGACTCTTAAGTGTACCAGTTAAGACTTTGATTTATGTCTCAGGTACATTTTAATCCTGAGGAAAGTTGACATTATTATAGTGGGTGGTATAGAACATGCTAGCTGGCTAAACTAAGCTAAACTAAGGTCATGTCCATTCTCAGCTGAGTAAATTTGAAAACTACACCCCACAAGCATTTACTCACTGTTTTCTAAAAGCCCATCCTCCACACTGAAATACCCCCAAATACTTAAAATCCCCTGTTCAGCATGTGCCGGACTACGTTCATAGTTTAAGCACGCTTGACAATAGACTGCAGCCTGGATCGCATCACATCCCTACATCAGCGTTTTCAAAAAGCTCAATTTTCCACCTTCACGGTACAGTGCCAGACCAGCATTTTCAAATTTACACACTTTGGAGAAGATTTTCGAAAAGCCCTGTTTTCACATGTGGAAAATGCCGGCTTAGTGTGGACGGAAGGCCAAAACAGAGAGATAGAGAGAAAAAAAAAAAAAAAGAGGCGTTTCAATATTTACCCAGCTGAGTGTGGACATAGTCTAACACTTGGAGGAAGACAAATCAGGTAACTGTAGCCTCTGGGCTGCTTTGGAGGATGATTAACATCGCTGACTCAAACTTGACTGAAGTCTGCTGGTGTACACAGTATAATTATGGCTGAAATAGTTGAGAATGACACAATGTATGATCATTAATCAACAGACACACCATTCGTTCATCAGCACTGTGTGTAGCTCTGTCAGTTACAAGCACAATACATTTAATATTATCCAAGTCATAATATACTCTTCTGGAAGACAAATTTCGTGCTTAAAACCAATGTGAAAGATTGATGGAAGTTTCCGTGTGACCTGCAGCTGGAGCTCTCAGACAGTCTTTGAGAGGTAACATGATCTAATCCTGAAGGAGCACAGGTCTCTATACTTAGCTTTTCCTTTTATTCTCCCCACCTTTTCTCACTTCCTCAGTTTCTTCCTCTGTTTTCCTTTCCTCTCCTTCCCCCCGTCTCCGCCATTTGTCTCACCCTCATCTCCCCCATCTCTTCTGGATGTAGCGGAGCTGCACAGCTGTTTTCCTGTGGTGGGCCACATCATCCCGGCCTCCCCGCCTCCATTATCGCCTTTGTTATGACTCAGTCCAGGTGTTGCTGCTTCCCCCCCAAGCAATGGATCCCTGCATAGCTAGACTTAGCTTCCTTCCTGTCCGGTAGTGTCCAGTGAGTTCAGACATAAACTTAACAACACATGTAAACCAGTGCAGCAGTTAAGTCTTTAATGTAGCCTGATAATAGATTTATGCACAATGTGGAGCTTTGCCGCTGCTTGTCACTCGAGACAGAAGTGGTACTCAAGCCTAGATCATATAAAAACAGACACAAGTCTCTGAGTTGTTAAAGGACACATTTGATCTCACCTTACTAACCCATAAAACTAAAGCCTGTCCGGGCCCCAGCAGAAGGAATCAGTCCTCTCTAACCACTACGTGGTGATTGGGCGAGCCCAGAGTCCGCCTCCTCCAGACCCCCAGGACTATATAAAGCTCCAGCGGAGCCTCTCAGGGGTTAGAGGAATGTTATTATTGAGCAGCCCCTTGGGCCCTGAGCACTGATGCTCTGACACACACTTACATGCACTCAAATTTCCACACACACCGACCGAACCTGCGCACAGGCTGGCACCCATGTTTCACACTATGGTTGATTTCTCAGAGAAGTACCTGGAAAGGTAAGAGAGCGAGATTGGGTGTGTGTGTGTGTGTGCATCTGTGTGTGTGTGTGTGTGTGTGTGTGTGTGTGTGTGAGCGAGTGTGTGGGTGGGTGAGTGAGTGCGAGTAGCCTCTCTAACCTCACAAGGATAGAGAGACGGGCAAAATCATCCAGAGTAAGGCAATTTCATCTTGAATGTGTGTGTGTGTTTATGTGTGTGTGTGTGTGTGTGTGTGTGTGTGTGTGT
>OMLF01037240.1:0-10887 GCA_900302615.1 Holocentrus rufus | reverse complement strand
CACACACACACACACACACACACACACACACACACACACACACACACAGAGCTCTCTGTGAGAGTGAAATATAAGGTGTCAGCTTTCACAACAACCCTGTCATTCTGGGTGTGTGTCTACCTATACACAGAGAGAGAGAGAGAGAGAGAGAGAGAGAGAGAGAGAGAGAGAGAGTGGGTGTGTGTGTTTGTGTGTGCGTGCAGAGACTGACAGCTGGGTGACTACAGAAAGGCAGCAGAAAACACCGGAACAAGATGACATCACTGAGAGAGAGAAAGACACACACACACACACACACCTCCATTTGGCACAAAAGGAGAGTGAGGTCAGCGTCGTTCACACTTATACACTCTCTCTCTCACACACACACACACACACAGACTGGCCCACTTCCTCTCCTTTCAAACTCCTTTCTTTCCCCCCTTCCTATCACCCTCTCTTCCGGTCCTGCTCCCCTTCTCTCTCTCTCTCTCTCTCTCTGGCAGTATCAGGCCACAGTGAGCAGCGGTGAGTAATGTGAGTACATCTGGGCTGTGTAATTGGGTTTATGCATGTCCAATTCCAGCCCATGGATCTCATAAAGACAAATAGCAAGGATGTTTTGCGATCTATTCTCTCTCTCTCTCCCTCCCTCTCTCTCTATCACTCCCCATGGAGAAACTTTTAAACATAACCTGAGGCCCAATGCCATTAAAGCATTAAGTATGCTACATAAGCTGCTTGGCTCTGTCTTTTTTTAATGTTTTGCTTAACCACATGTTGTCAATTTAGGAATTATTACCCTGACGAAAAATCACTTATATCCCTATAGAGATCTTGTAGTGTATTTATGGCATTCAACAGTGAGTTTAGTTGCCATGAAGTAATTAATAGCACTTTTTGTAATCTCCTGTGGTATCACATAGGGATTCTGCGTTGTATTTTTGATTTATAGTAGCTGGAGAGATAATTGAAAGTCTTTCCCAGAGATTTGTATACTTTTAAAAGTTGCTGTAAGATTACATTAATCCTTTCTGTGCATGTGTAGATATCAGCGATTATGCACTGTTGCACAGTAAATTTTCCAACCAAATGTCAGTATGGATTGAAAACGCCAACTATTTTGAGATTTTACATTTTATATACTGCTTTGGGAATACTGTTGCTCTGATAAACAATCGCTGAATTGGGAGAGAAAGGAGGGGGGGCTTTCTCCGCTCGTGTGCGCGTTCCCGCGAGTGCTATGTTTGCGGGGTCTTGCGGTCCCTCCCTTCCGCTGCTCGCCCCCTGAGGCGCGTGTCCGCGCGGCGCGGAGTGTCCGCCAGGGGGCAGCTGTGTCTCGGTCTGAGGCTGCGCCGCTCCCGCTGCATTACAGAGAGGAAAATACCACCAGATGGCGGTTTAGGATTGCTGCTCTTCTCTCAAGGCGCGGTTCCGCTCGCACGGCCAATTTTCAATATTAAAATACGCACAATATTAAAACGAAAATCGATTTATTATTTCGGAAGGTGATAATCGATTCGGCGATGGTCGTTAAAGGTGAGTGTCTTGTGTTTTGGTCGTGTTTTGTGCGGTGGGAAGGGAGACGGAGCACAGATTAAAGATGGTGGACACAGACAGGGAAGACTGGTTGGTTGGGGGATGGGCGCTAGCGGCTAACGGGGGTGAATGTGCTTTCTCTCTCTTCCTCAGTTACATTATAGCTGAGCCATTAGCTATACGAGCTAGCTTCAATATTTCGGCAAGGCAACTTGCTAGAAGGGCGAGTGGTTGCTGCAGCGCTGCCCTCTTTGCCACAAATTTCCATCAGGCGCTGGAGTTTGGCTTGTCAACAAATAAAGAGCCATGCGGTGTGACGTGTTTTCTTGCTCTTTGCAAGGCAGTGAAGTGCAGGTTTCAGAGCATCACCTTCTCCTCTCATTTGCACACCCGTATTATGATTGTACAGTATTGCCCTCCTGTCGTGCCGTGCTTTCTTTGGTTATTGTCATCAACGCAAATGATACGTGCCACGTTGTTTTTTACTTTATTGCTCTTAACCTGTGGCAGTTTTCCTAATTGCATATTCATTGATGCCCAGAGTGATGTGAATCTGTTCTTCTTGGATGCTACTTTTTTTTTGTATCATTTGCTTGTTTTCAAGTTTTCAGACTAGTGGTGACTTTTTACACCAGCAATAAACATGTTGCTGATTCCATGAATGGCAGCATGGTGAGGATTATTACAATCCGATGTTTGCTTGATGAACTTGTGCAAAGAGTACCAACATTATTATGGCGCTTCTTTCCCCTTCCCGCCCCCTTCTGTGCGGGAAGCAAGCAACATTGAGCGGGGAAACGTGAGTCACATTGGGGGGATGGGCTCCACAAGCCAGCCTGGGTTACTGTTCAGGCTACAGGTTTAAATAGGCTACTGGCCAACCCCCCTCTCACATACTGACTTATGATAAGTATAAGTACACACTGAGGTGTGATGGTAGTTGGGGATAGCTGATACTAGGTCAGAGTGCTTCCTGGCAGTGAGCATGAATCTCAGATTGTTGCATAACTGCTTTGTTTACAATCAGAGCCATGTGATTTTTCACCCAGGCTGCCTTGGATTGCTGTTGAGAGCCTGCTTGCCTGCCAAGTTGTCTTTGATAATCACTTAATGCCTCCAGCCCATACTGCACAAATTACTTCTAATATATACTTCAGAACATGTTTAGAACTATATTTCAAAACACAACATCTAATTTGTAGATGGGATAAATGTGTGGATGAGATTCATTCAGGGTGTATTTTGGACACACTGCGCTGTTTTCTTCCTGTTGCACTGCTGATAGCTTCCACCTGTGAGAGTATCAACTCTATACTTTGGCCATTGGAAATATATTTTGGATTGTGGTCAAAATATAGCTCAAATGAAGTACAGATGTGTCTTCTGGCTAATTTTTGTATGCTTCCTCTCCCGAAACTCTGTAGCGGATGATATTGGGAATAGTTTTCCTTTTCATGTGGTGAGGTGTTTACCCAGGTGATCATTTGCAATTTGCAATAACCCACATTTGACTAAGACAGTCTTACTCCAAATGAATTGACCTTATGAAAACACGTCACCTGGCCAAGTTTGACCTGACAGGCTGCCATGCATTCATTCGAAGTGAATGTGTGATTTTTCTTCTAATGGTTTACAGTCAGTTAAGCGCAACAGACCCGCAGCTACAGGCCCTGCTTACTCGTAATGGCCACGGGTCTGCTGTACAGTATTACTTAATCTCAACTGAATATAACTTGAGTGCTCTCATTGCACTGCTCGTTGTTGCACGTTATCAGGATCCTCCACCCAGGTTTCTTTGACCTTTGACCCCATGTCATGCCTTGTTGAGGAGGCATGCCAAGAAGAACTGCACAATATTTTCAGTGTCGTTTGAGATCCCACCGACCCACCCACTGGTGACCCTTGACCCACCGTCATACATCTCGCAGGCGTTCTGATGCAGAAGCACATGACAGTCTGGAGTTATTCTCCTTTTTCGCCAAGGAACCCAAACAGACTAAATTTGCTCTCGCTCTGGGACCCAGACACATTCGGTCACATTAGCTCAGCTGGCAGAGGGGCATCCATCAGAAAAGAAACACAGTTTGTGTTTTAGTTGTCAGCTACACCTTTGTAAACAGAGGATCGTACAGTTTGGTCGTTGCACAAGAGAACTGCCTCTTAAAAACTGCTGTGTGTTTTGGCCTGTACTGTGAAATCCTCTGTGCACAAAATATTGTTAAACAGTGTTATCCATGAAAGAGAACGCCTCTCACCTTATGCATTTCTTCATTGTTTTCATTTCTGTTTATGGAATACAGTAGAGTTGTACACAGATAAAGACCAATATGTTCTTGGGCATTGCAAGAAAACTGTTTGAAGCTGACACTCAGTGCTGTCTCTTGCATCTTATAAGTGGATTATGTGATTGAGAATGGGATTGTTTAAGGCTTCAGGATAATATTAAGGATTAACAGACATGGAAAACACTGGGTCGCTGCCTCTTGAGGGTATTAAATAATGTCAGCCACTAGAAAACAAAGTTTGGTATCAATTACAAGGTATTGATGTGTAACAGTAAGCAAAATATGACAAAACTGTCACCAGTTTCCTGTCAAGTTATGAGTATTTGTGTTGAGAAAATGAGTTTCAGTCAGCTTCTGTTCAGAAAGCCAAATACCATGTCCGTATGCTGCATGGCTCTCTTGAGGGACCTTAATGAAAGCAAGATGAAATGTGTCTTAGTCCATTAAAAGTCAAGAAAGGCATTGAAGAGAGTATTGTTCTGTATCAAATATGAATGAACAAAACTGGATTCTCTATGATGAATTGTGCAGTGTGATAGCTACCTAGCCCGAGGCCCTCACAGCTCAACTGCAGCGTGCTTCTCGTTACGGCTGTATGCTTATAACAACATACCTCAGGAGATTATGTAATGGCTTTGACATTTGTCAGGGCCTGTTACATGGTGACCTTGATTCAATATGTTGGCTATAGCCAGAACAATATTTCCTGTCGCTATAAACGTCCAGCCTTTGGTTAGAAGGAATGGAGGAAAGACTGAATAGCACTGCAGTCTGCCTTCATTAGTCTGTTTGTCTGTTCACGCGTCAGTGTATTTATTAATGTGTGTGTATTTATAACTATGCACACATGAACACAGCCTACACATGAGGTCATCTTTAAACAATGAGACAGACTGAAGAAGAGAAGAGGACGTGAAACTGCTCCAACCCAAGTGATTGTTTTTTCCATAGTTAAAAGCCTGTTGAAAAAAAAAAAAAAAAAAAAAAAATAGATAAAGGCAGTTCCATACACACAAACAGCCCTCAATTATGCTCTCCAAAATAGATCTTTCACCCCTGGCCTCCCTGATAATTTGGCTTCTTGTGTAATTATCAGTTGTCTTGTTATCGTCAGGCCCGTTGGCTGTCGCGTTTCCACGGAGGGCAGCTCGGCGAGAGGAATGGCGTCAGCGTTTGAATAATGGCTCGGTGGTAAATCAGTCACAGTGGCGTGTGATTGTTTCTGGCTGCAGCTGTGGCAGGCAGAGCGGCTGGACTGACGCACATAGCAGGGAAGCTAACAGTTTGTAATGGGCTGCATTTAAGGCAGTCGTAACTCTTTAACATCTCACTTAGTCTTGCAGCGCTTTGTATATTAACCCGCAGTTTTTAAATATAATGGAGAGATAATTGGTAGCTGCCAGAAATTAGATTGCTTTCAAGCTAAACTGAACTTGTTTTTTCTGTCACAGTAGGCTCAGGTGAGGTTTTTCTACTTTCTCGATGACCAAAATTCAGATTTAGCTGCATTAGAGGGCCACACACCGGCCTGTGAATCAGTGTACCTCAGGTTTCTTCACAGGCATTTTTAAAGGAACAGCTAATGAGACAAATTAAAAAGCACAGACAGTTTGTTTAGAAGTATAATTGAAAAATTCCCAGCCTGATTTTGAATATCAAGTTGCTAATTACCCCATTTTCTTTCTTTTTTCAGTATTTGTTGAACTGATTTGTAGGAGCTCATTTGTCTAAAATTGTAGCACTATCCAGCTCCTGGATTCAATGATTTTACTTAAGTATACAGAACATTTTCCTACTTTCTCAGTAAAACAAAAAGTGTCCTGCAGCTCATGCAGAGTTCATTGGCCACACATAAGCCCAAGTAATCGATATAGATTCATTACACAGACATTAGAGCTTTCGTTCTAACCTTTTCGGTGCCACATGGCACTTACGCAGAAAAACTCCAAGGCGGGATTAAGTTACCATTGATTACTTGGAAATGTCAAGCACAGTCTAGTATGATCATTTAAGGTCAGGTGGTAAAATATAAAGAGCTGCTCGTCGAGGAGAAAATTGCATCGGAGGGGTTGTGTGATATATACTAACATCCTCAATAATTAAGTAGTGGGACATGATATCATTGGTATTTTTGGCTTTGAAAAGGCTGCACATTAAAAAATAAACTGTACTGTGCACAAGAAGTGAGCAGCATATGAAACAACATTGACAAGTTATCATTATTCACAGGCATCAGCCCGATCAGTTTGTTGTGCACAAGTCCAGGGCAGCAGCATAGAAAGCAAAATTTAAAAAGTATTTGTATGACACATGGTAGATTTTCTGCATTTGAGTAAAATCCCAAAGCAGTGAAGCTCTCACAGAGGTACAAACCACATGAGCTGCTGGTTACCAGAGCAAAAATTTTCTACCATAGAAATATACACACACATGAAAATGGAAAACATGGGGAAACAGATTACAAGCTAGCTCCTACCACAAGAGTTTGCATCCCAGCTGATAAAGTGCTGCTGGCTGTGCTTTCCAGGAGTTATCAGTGTGGCTTTGGTCCATCTTCTACCAATCACACTGCAGGGTTGTACCAGCCAGCGCTGTGATGCAAAGTATTACTAGGTTTATAAATGGCCAGGCTGATTGAAGAGGGAAATTGCATGCTGTCAGATAGTAGTAATGCTATGTTGGTATAATAATAGGTCAAGTGACAGCAGGTTTTCTTTGCAGAAGCATGGGCGTAAAAAAATGGTATTGAGAAGTTATTTGCTGAGTAATGCTCTTCAACTGTCAGACTGAGCAGTAATGAGACTGTGTCATGTTACAGTGCATATGAGACTGTGTGTGTGTGTGTGTGTGTGTGTGTGTTTTGGTGGTTTGTGATCTCACCCTCCACTCCTACATGGCTCGGTGGTTGCTAGGCTGAGCAGGCTCCTTTTACCTGCAGCTGACGCGTGAGTGTGGTTGCTGATGCATCCAAGCTGTGCCGGCTGACGGTGGCTATCACTAGTTTTCTAAAGAGCAAAGAACTAGAAAACAAAACAGAGCTGGGCTTTTCTCTCCCAAAGCCAAGATACTTCAGTTTTTTTTTTCAGCCTGCTGGCTAAATGTAAAATTATGGTTCACTCTGGCTATGAGTGAAATACACTTCTACTTTTAGCACAATTATGGGTTTCAGTGTCATGAGTTGACGCTTCCTTCCTACATTTTAAGCCTCACTGCAGGCATAATAACAGCCAACATTAAGCGAGTTATCTAGCCTTGATTATCTGTAGCTAGATAGCTTTACACTTCCCCATAATGATGCCTGAATCTCAACAACACAAGGACTTTTTCTTTCTAAACATTTCAATTTGTCATAATATTTTCATCTTTAAGCATGCATACTGTACCTCAGTCTGAGTTCAGGGATGGTCGAGCTCTAACAATGAATGCAAATGCAAGGAAATAGAAATAAAATGCTTGTACAGACAACTGTGTAAGTTTGAATTATGTGTTGGCTGGCTCGAAAAACATGTTTACTTATTAACACAACAGCACAAACTGTCTCGTCTTTGCCACCACTTGAATTGTGTCCAGTTAAAACAGTGAAAGGCTGGTATTTCAGCTTGGTAATGGTTGTACAAAGAGATGATCTCATTGCAGGTGTCAGCCCAGCTGCATTAGGACTGTGACAATGGTATTTTTAGATTAGTTTAACATGGAAACAAGTAATGCATTCAGCATACCATATGGTCGCTGAGTATTTATTTACTGGTATAACTGCATGCATGCTAAAAACTGAAGATATTTTACCAAAAACATTGCTATAAAGTCAAATTAGATAATGGAATCATTGAAAGTGGTGTATTTTGGTATCCAGTGAAAAAAAATTAGTTTCCCCAGTTCCTAAATGTGTTCATGTCACTGGAAATTTTTTTTGAAAAATAACTCACACTTGCATCAATCTGTTATGACCCATTTAAAACGCAACACATTTCACAGTCTCTATTTGTTTTTGCACTTGTACTTCTCTAATCCCAACAAATAATGGCATCTGTGAAAATAAGAGCAGATCTGACTTTTACTGGTGAGAAAATGAAACAGAAAAAAAAACGCCCAAAAACAATATGCAATAAAACAATGGGAGACTGCCTTGGACTTTCTCTGCAAAGCCAAAATCATCCATATTAGGTCACAGCCAACATTGGAGCAAAAACACTTGGAGGGATTAAGTGTTGTTTGTGGACATTTCAGCGTGTGGCAGCTCTGTGGCTGAACGTCTTTTGCCTTCTGCTGATGGTTAGAAAATATTGCTACCGCCTGTGTTTGGATAGCCTGCTATGTTGACACTGACAGCAGTTGATCCTGCGTTTTACATCAGCCCAGTAAAGTGGAGCTTTGTAGCCTGGAACACCTTATTAAAGACTCAGACCGGCGGCTCAAAGAAAAGACTGCTACCACCACTTTGCTCAGATTGAATACAGGAGAGAGCGCGAGCTTGTGTGTGAATAGTGAGCCTGTGTGAGCTCCAGCAAACGCAGGGCTCTCACCATTCACGTTTTAGTCATTTGGCTGACACTTATCCAGAGCGACGTACAGTGTGAAACTGTAGAGAGCAACCCAGCATTAGAATATGCTTCAAATCCTGGATTGCCAAGAATGCAAAGCTGCAAATAGGAAGCAGTGCAAAGGTCACAGCCGCAACATATTTTCCCCAAGTAGCATGTGTGTATCGGAAGTATAGTAATATAAAAATGTCCATAAAGTTGAGTAGAGTGCTCTTCGGAGAGGTTCAGTGATATGGGGTTAGAAATATGTTGGAAGTTTCTTTTGCATAGATTTGTACCAGTAGCCAATTTCATAAAGGCATAAGAAAGCATTTAAAGGCATATGAAGGCAATAGGCTGCCAGCGTGCATCAGAGTCAAACATGAGAAAGGAAATGATATAAAAATGTCCTTTGCATATCAGCATTCAGATTTTCCCAAAGCAGAAGGAATCCCCTCTTTTGAGCAAGAAGCAGCTTTGTGAAACCCGGTTGGCTTTACTTAAACATTCACTGCTGGAAGTGAATTGTATCTCTATCTTATCCAGCAGTGCAGCCCGTGCTTTATATGAATGGGAGAGGTGGGTGATGATACATTATTGATCCCCTTGTGGGGCATTAAAGTTTGCCTCCAGTCGCAGAGCCGCAGATTGATAACCTGCTTACACACAGACTCCGAGAGGCAGGGGGGGCGGCGGTGGTTTTGGAGATAGTAATTTCTCGCCTTCTCGGCTTGAGAGGGATCCGACTGGAAGTTATTTGGTTTTATGTTCCGAGAGGCCGGATCTGATTTGGCACGGGACCAAGCCCACAAAACGTTCAGGTGTCATTTCTCCAGATGAGGTTAACAACATCGGGAACCACCTCCTCAGCGCTGGCTGCGGCGGTGTGAGTCTGAGCCGTCAGTGCTATTTACACAACCTTGCTTAATATTGATTCACCGGCCCGTGCCAAGTCCACTCTCTGGCTATCCGGAGTTGGAATGAATTGGTCGCAAAAGGACAGAAATTTCAGAGTCGTGAGCTATTAGACGGGACTCCTACACGGGTTTGGAAAGTATGCAAAAAATATAAAAAATAATTTGCCAGGCTTTCAAAGCTTGAGGAAAAGAAAATATGAACTTTTTTTCCATTCGAATTGACAGCCTGGAGACGATCTCTGCATAAAACGTTATTGATTCTGCAGCCTTAAGTTAAAGGTATAAAACAATGTGAAGTTTAGAAAAATATGGCATCTAATAATAAATGTTTAGTACTTTGATGCTGAGAGCTTCATTGCTTGTGGCATTCATGCTGTGTTAGTTATTCAAGTCTTTATATTTCCATTGATTTCATTTGTTCAGGTGAATCCCATTGAGCTCCCTTACAAGCGGAGCCTGTGACAGGCTAGATTTACTGCAGCGCTGATCGGGCTATTGTTGTACTCCATGGCTTTGTTCACCGCCTGCACCCAGAGATTATTACATCTGTGTTTCTATCACTCAGACCCCATCTGCTCTGCCCGTCTGTGGTATGAGGGATTAAGAGGTTTCACTGCCTGCACTAACTGTACAGCACCAGATTATTTGTCCTTAAAACTCCTTCCCTACTGACCGCATATTATCTTACCCACATTAACCACATGCAAAACAGAAACCCAGCGCACTATCAGACAGACCCACTATACTAGCTACTCATGACTGATAAGACGACATTGGGTAGGAAGTAAATCTCTTTTTTGTGGCTGGTGCAATCCAACGTTTGACAGGAATTATCAGTGTTTTACAAGCCAGGAATGCTTTTTGCAGAGGAACACGACCTCCAAACGATGGCTGGTTGGTTATCTGTCAAAGTGGCAGGCGGAGGAGGCAAACGTACCACCTATTCTCTAAAATCCCACTATGAGCTCAGTGTAAACAAAGTCCTGCAAAATCCCAAGTAATTAGTGACTTTCCCTCCAGTCGGCCACCGGCTAATTTGTGGCCCCCATTGGTGTGATAATAGAGGGCATGCTCTACATTTTAGGCAGTCCTATGTGATAACCTTATGCAATATGATAAATTACCAATAAATTCACATCTTTTGAATTGGACTCTGCCGTGGTTGCAATGCACCGGGGTGTAATGTTGCAGAAAATGCTTCGTTTCAGTTGGACGATTTTGACACCAGTTAACCTGGAGGCGAAATAGGTAGTTTGGGACTTCTGCAAATGTAAACGGTGTCACCTGCTTTTTTTCCTGGCTAAAAAAAATCTGTCTTAAAGTGGTTTTACAGTCAGAGTTTACCAGCATTTGGCTGGCAGCTAATATTCCGCTCAAGTTTTATCACGGGATTGAATGTGTGCTTTCACCCTCTTGATGCTCCTCACAAATTGCCCAATTGACTTGTACAGTCACATTATAAAACATCTGCAGAATAATTCTCTCCTGGTTTATCTGTTAATCTTCTGTATCACTTTGACCCCTCACTATCTTCTTACCATGCATCCCCCTGCAAGATGATTTCAAGTCAAAACACTCTTGCATAAACTCTCTCCTGCTATGAATTCACTGTTTGCTTTGTAATCTTTTTTTTTCCCACTGTTTTTG
>OMLF01037235.1:49329-82357 GCA_900302615.1 Holocentrus rufus | reverse complement strand
ACTAGTGTCTCACACACACACGCACACGCACACGCATACACACACACACACACACACACAAACACACACACACACACACACTGTTGTCCCATATGAAAGAAGTTATTGTCTAGCTTTAGCTTTTTTTTTTTGACATTTTTAATATTGTTTGATAGTCTCAACTTTTTATTTTGTATTTGCAATTTCTTTGTCCATTTTGTTTATAAAAATGTTTGATCAAAAAGAGATTTACTCTAGTAATAGTTTTCTTGTTAATTTTTTCCATAGTAAATTTCAGGTTAAAGTTCAGGTCTTGCTGTTGCACATTGTGTGTTTGTACGTTTGGTGTTTGTTTGTGTGTTTAGTGAAGGTTATAAGCTAAGTGCCTCAAAAATGAGGATATGCACCAGAGTGTCAGGATGTTCCTGTCAGTTATTTTCAGTCCCAGTCAGGACAAAATGACATTTTACTGCTGCGGTGAATGCGGCCTCTTAGTTTCAGTTTCTTTTCCCGGCGTCTCGCTGACCTCCTCCTCCTCCCTCTTCCCTTTCCTCCTCCTCCCGCCCCTCAGACGCTGATGATACGGGACTGGTGGATGTGTATGATAATCAGCGTCATGTTCGAGTTCCTGGAGTACAGCCTGGAGCACCAGCTGCCCAACTTCTCCGAGTGCTGGTGGGACCACGTACGTACCTCACCCACCTCACTGCTCTACTCTACTTCAAACAGAAAAAAAAGCTCAATATCAAAGGATGTCAGTACATAAACATGAAGTCATCAAATCCTGCCATTAATAAAAATGTGATAATAATAATACGGAAACATCAAGGTAGGTAATTTAAAAGCCAATCAGCAGCAGATTGTGTGGAACATCCAGACAAAATGATCAGGCTCACTTTAGATCTAAAATTATGGCGAATGTGACCCAGCTATTTCCTTCCTTGAGCTATTCAGCTGGGAGCGTTGGTCAGCCTGTGATACATGGACTCCGGCTCAGGAAGCTCTCACTCTGAATCCTTGACCCTGATCTGTGCTACATTGTGTGGCAGGAATAACAGAAAGTGGAGCGCTCGTCCTCCATGTCGAGTGGAGGAAGGTCAGCTTTGCGATTTTGTATTATCCTGCTCCCCAAGGCCTGCCGGTGCAGCTTTAAAGCCGCTCCTTTTCTGTTATTGAGCTATATGGTAGCAATTATATTCGGCTTTATACGATAAGATAAGAAGAAAATGTCATTGATCGCCGTGGAGAGACTAGGTCATTAAACCAGCAAAAATAGCAAGATTGCACAGGGGAAAAAAGAAAAGTAGAATATGAGCACTCAGAAAGATTCTAAAATAAACAATAAAAACAACTGAGGTAATAAAATAGAATGGAAAGAGAATGTAAGCACATCAGGGCATTTTATGATAATTTAAATTCATGAAAATTTAAACACATCCGAAAAATAAACTGTTGGTGGGAAATAAGGGCATTTTCATGCATTTATTACCAGAATGATGGAATGGAATTACTCAAATATGGATTTAAAAATAGAAATGTCTAACATATATACACAAGTCTGTATAAAACAGTTTCATTAGCACATGAATGTCAGAATGTATGGATGTAATTTATCAGTTTGACATAAGGCAAGACATTTCACTGACATACAAGTGTTTGATACATCTGATGAGATATATTAAATATATCTTAATATACTTTAATAACCAGATGAAAATCCTCTTATTTAATAAAAATGTGATGTTTTCTCTCTCCAGTGGATCATGGACGTGTTGGTGTGTAACGGTTTGGGGATCTACTGCGGCATGAAGACCCTGGGCTGGTTGTCGATGAAACCCTACCAGTGGCAGGGCCTCTGGAACATTCCGACATACAAGTACGACTCCGCTCACAACACCCGGAACAACCCGGATATAGGAAGCTGCTTTTTTAATATCAGAATCTTCCTTTTTGTGATTTGAAGAATCAAAATGAGACCAAAAAAGCAACGAAGCTTATTACAAAATGATTAAAAAGCACAGAATGTATGATACTTTTTCAAAGACAGTCGGCAACATAACTACTTAACTGACAAAATGAAAACACCAAGAAACACTGAAACACGTGGTCAAGGTTTAAAATGATTCATTTTACCTACTGAATGTCTTTTTTATTATTATTTTATTTCAGTGGCCACAAATTCAGTCTTCTATTTATTGTGCATGACCTCTTGTCAGTTTACACCTTGATGACATCACAGGCTTCAGTCTTTTTGCGTACAGGCAGCACATGAACTGAACTGTCTCAGACATTTGGAATAAAGCATCAGTTTGAGAGCTGCTGCCTGTGCGCTCAGTGTGCTCATTTCTAACCACACGTCTGTGCTGTGTTTGTCCCAGGGGGAAGATCAAGCGTATTGCCTTCCAGTTCACTCCATACAGCTGGGTGAAGTTCGAGTGGAAGCCCGCCTCCAACCTCCGCCGCTGGCTGGCTGTGCTCGGCATCATCTTCATGGTGAGGAACATGAAGACCATATGTATGAAAATGAAGCGAAAGGAAAGGCTGAGGAAGCATTTTTTTATGCCTCCAGGCTGTTAAAAAAACATTAATTATGCAAAAGGCTTTGTGCTGTGCGTTTACTGTATGAGACAGCGTGCATGTATCTATGCGTGTTTTCAATTTTTACAAAACTAAATCTGTACACATTGCATACACTTGCATTACAGTGCATTAGGGCTGTCAGTTAACAGCTGAAACTTAAAACTGGCTTTGCATTGAATGAAATGAGTCAAATTCTGTTGAAATTTTAACTTGTACATAATATTGACACATGAACAGTAAGGTTCTAAATCCATGTTTTTTTCTGTTTTCAATTTCTTAAAAGATTTGTGTTGTTTTGTTTTTGCAACAGAGACAAGAAAATCATTGGGTGTGTCTTCCCTTTAACTGAGGCCGGTCCAAATGTCTTCCAAACATTCCTTCTCAAATTAAATCAATTCCCTTGTCAGGCTGAGTGGTTTCTAGTGGCTGCGATGCCAGTAGCAAGCGTGTGTTAATAACAAGCCAGCAGATTAGTAGCAGAGGACTGCAAGAGCAATGAGAGTCTGTGGAATTGATTTTATGTTACGGCTGCAAAAACAAAACAAAAAACACATTCACTGCACAGGTTGGGACTTGAATTCATGAGTGTTTTGAGGTTCAGTTGCAAATTGAAGGTTAGAATTCATTCTGGCAGCGTTACTCAGGGCTGAACGGTGCTAATTTGCCCACAAGGCCAAGACAGGCCTTCTGCAGCCCATCCTGTCCTCCTAATTCCTTGTAACTATTCCTATTCTGCTTCATCTGTTTTGACAACTGACTCAGTTTCTCGTGCATCAAAAACTCTTACCTAACATCATGATGAATATGTTTGAAAATATGTTCAGCTACCACCCATATTTCTTCACATGCCTGTGTGAATGGAACAGGATACAAGTGAAATGTCCCTGCCTCTTGTTTTTTCTGCCGGTCTCTTTATCAGCGTTACTGCCCATAAATTAATCATGTGTGATAATAAATGGCAGCTACATCAGGTCTTAAGTTCTGCACTGAACAGGTGCAGGACAATGTTGGGCGGGTGCATCACAGCAGGGCTGCCGAGTCAGCAGAAAATCTGGGCGGGAAAGTGAATGTCACGGGAAAAGTGTCCCGCCTTCCTACTGCTGAAGTGCTCTTAAGCAAGGCACATGCTCAGTCAACTTTCCCTAAGTGAAAAAGGGTTTAAAAAAAAGATGGCATATCTCTCTTTGAGTCTGTAATAGTGCTTTGTTGTTGTTTTGTTTTATTCTCTAAATCTAATTTCTACCCACTTCGTCCCTCTCTTGTCGCCTCCTCGGTCCCAGTTCCTCTTGGCGGAGCTCAACACGTTCTACCTGAAGTTTGTGTTGTGGATGCCTCCGGAGCACTACCTGGTGCTGCTCCGCCTGGTCTTCTTTGTCAATGTGGGCGGCGTGGCCATGAGAGAGATCTACGACTTCATGGACGACCCGTGAGTGACAGCGGCACGGCTGAGTGGGGGGGCGGAGAGGGTTGGGCGGATGCAGAGGCCGGTTAGACGTTCCAAGTATAACGAGCAATGCTGGTACACAGTGTCTGAAGCAAGGTTTCATAACAGCTTTTCTTTTTTTTTTTTTCTTTTTTTTTGGGAGTAAATTGGCTTTGTTTCACTGCCACATTAGAAATCACAGAAATATTGCAAAACTATCTTATAAAAGCAGAAATAAATACCAATTCACTTTTCCTGAGTCAACCATTTATCTCTAATGTAGCTATTCAGGCTTTATGAATGTGTTGTAAACCAGGTGCAGCTTAAGTATTGCTCCAAATTGTTTGTTCATTTCAGACCGGATAGCTTTGCTATTTCCTCTCAGGGAACAACCAGAATAATAAACATCAAGCAACACAGCACTGAGTGGATAAATGAATCATTTTATACAGCTGGTAATTTCCACTCAAGCAAATCTGATTGGTCAAAGACATCTTGTAACCTTGTTTGTAATTGCAATATAACACATGAAGCCAGGCTTTATAGGTTGCTGTGCCCGCTCTGGCAGTGACCAGGAAACTTTTTCTGCATCACCAGTTTACCCATAAACACTAAAAAATGCCATCCTAGCTACAATTCTAAACTGTCATTACAGCTCAGCTGATTTCCTTAGCTGGCCAATAGTACCAGCCGATACTGGTTCATCAGATATATCAGTGTGTATATGTTGACCAAAATATGAAAAAAGTACCTACTGCAGTGAAAAGCACTTGAGACAAGGGTTTGTCCAGAGGACTCTATTGTTTACAATACTTTGTACAGCAGTGACTTGGCAGAGCAGCGTGTCACAGCTGAACAGATGGTGGTGCAGATTGTGTTAAGAAGGTTATTGTTTCGTTGTAAAATATAAACCCTGCAATAAATCCCAAGTCTTTAATAAATTTAATTGATTACCAAATTTGAGGATTCCTTGCTACAAATGTATTCAAAAAATATATCTTTATCTGAAGTTTTTTACTCCCAAATATTGATATCGGTACCTGCCCCAAACATCCGGTATCGTTGGAGCTCTAATCATGATATGATCTGTAAACCCACGGCCTTAAAACTCCCCTCCTCCCCTCAGGAAGTTCCACAAGAAGCTGGGCCAGCAGGCGTGGCTGGTGGCGGCTATCACCGTGACGGAGTTCCTCATCGTTGTCAAGTACGACCCCAACACCATCATGCTGCCCATCCCCTTCTTCATCATGCAGTGCTGGATCCTGGGAATCTTCCTCATCCTGATCTGGACCCTGTGGCGGTTCTTCATCCGGTAAGCTGGTCACACAGACGCAGGGGGCGGGGCGGTTACTGGGCAAATGGGTGGTGGAATGGGGATCAAGTCAAATTTATTTACTGAACTCCTTTAACAAGGGGATTGTTACACATTGTGTAGTACGTGCCAATAACAAAGGAAACACTGTCCTCACCCAGGTAAAGAACTGGTTTTGGTGTTTAAAACTCTTTCACAAGAATCACATTAAGCGGTCTGCACTCAGCAATCAATATCGAGCTTACATTAATAGATTTAGCTGATGTGGTTTTGATTAATAACCAAATTGTTCTCAGAGACGTTGTTGAAGAAGCTGTAGTCAGTGATCGTGTCGGTTTTTCTCTGGAGTGCAAATTCCTAACCAGCTGCCTTGAATTTCTCAGTGCCATAAAAAAACTCAATAATACGATAACAGAGCAGATGTGCATACTGAAATGTAATCCAAGCTATAATAATGATAATTCAGTAATCTGGGTTGCATTCAACGGAAACAATGGTGTGTTCAACAGCTTGTTGTGTTCCTGAGTGTTGCACCTATGGCAGCCTTTTTAATCCAGCCACATGGCGGGGTTGCAGCTGCACGTTGCAGCTGATTAGGTAACACAATTTCGAAGAAACAATGTTGTTTAACCCAGAAATCATAGCAAAAGAATACACACTGTTTTCAGATTGAACGTGCCCCAGATGTCAGTAGTACCCAGAAAACAGAATCATATTTGGATCTTGGCACCATCTGTAAAATGACAAAAATTAGTTTGGTCATGCTGAAGGTTTTGTTTTAAATTAGATTCATAAATGATGATAGCAAAATAATTACTAGTTGTAGCCTGGGAGTGAAATGTAGTTTTTAATTGACTCACTACGATAAATCATTTGCCGTGCACTTAAATGCATTGCAGCTGATTTGTACCAGTTGCATACACACTCACACAGTCAAACCAGCAGTGCACGCTCAATTTGATATGGAGAGAAGCTGTTCCCTTTCACAGGGAGGTCACCCCGACCACTCGTGGATCTCAGATCAGAATGTACAAGGCATAATTATAAAATACTTTGAAGTGGGTCTGAACAATTTTCAGGACACAGAAGTACACAGCTGGTGGGGGAGGAAAATCAGAGCTTCACATTACATGCCTACTGTAGTCATTCAGGGCTCTTATTTAAAATCTGATGCTTTAGTGCCATCAAGTGAAATTAGAACATAATTAAACCGGTAAGGTGAGCAGGGGTGGAACATTTATTTTGAATGGACATTTTAGAGAAACACAAGTAATTTCTTTTGGTGGACTAAAGGACATTTGCAAAATGAGCAATTTCTCCAGATTTCCCTCAGAGGCAAAAAGCAGTCTTTAAATGTGATATAATTATTATTTGACATGGATTGAGATACTTATTGATATCATCTGATATGATCAATTTTACCATGGTAATATTTTTGGCTGTATCATACAGCCCTAACCACAATACAGATTTTGGTTATATTTCTCCTTACTATTGAATCGGTCATTATTGACAGTGTTTGATAACGAGTGTGTTGTATAGAGTGTGATCTAGACACAGTAGTCAGCTGAACTCCTTGGCTTTATGTGCGAGTGATCCCATCCAATCAGATATTTTTAGCAGCAGGGTCTGTGTTTTGTTTTGATTTTCCTAATGACTTCACGCAGCGACGGTTCGGGTTATTTTTCATTGGATTCGGCTCCTGTTGAGTAAAGCCCCGCCCCGGCATGTTAAGCTTCTCATCTGTTCTCTCCCCTTCCCTGACCCCGACATCCCCCTCCCCGCCTCCTCCCTTTCTCCTTCCCTCTGTCCCTTTGCTCCCCCCCTGCCCTCCCTTCCCCCTCCGTGCTCAGCAGTAATGCAGTCATGTCCATGTCCAGTGAGGTAGGTATAGGAGAGAGGCACTTGCCCCGTCCTCTCCCTCCTATCAGCAGAGTGGTGTTTTGTTTTGAGTTATTTCCATCATCATTCATATTATTTGGATACATAATAACATCTGGAGGATCTTCGGGATCCTTCACATCTAAGATCCCATTCCACATGGGTCCTGCATGTCACTTTGCAGTTTTTTTGCTGTGATGAATATTTTCATCCTCATTTTTAGTCATCTCCTTTACATCCACTTCTCCATTTGTATTATCAGTTGTTCTTATCTTCAAATACAGTCAGTTTAGTTAGAAGGAAGACTGTCAGCTTCTGTCGACATAAACAAGAAAGGACAGACAGTAGGGGTCACCGATTAGAAAAATAGGATAATTGTTTGCATCCCACGCCCCCGTACAAAATACCTGCCAATCAGCATGCCGACGCCTCCCACTGACCTCAGCATCATCCGATGACAGCCAATCAGATCAACTCCACCATTTCCCATGGTGCACCTACTTCCAGTCATGATGCACAGTGCGTCGAGGACACTGGACACTCAAGCATGCCATTCTGTAGTTTTCACCAAACCTGGATCAAGCTGTCGCTGCAGATATTTTTCATGGTTTGTTTTATCCTACTTAAGTGCCAGACAGGCGGGTGTTGCCACATACTCTGGGATAATTCATAAAAGCATTTTGACTGTCACATGGTGTTTGAATGTCAGTTTGGTGTGCTCTTCTGTGATTGACAGAAAATGGGATCTAAACTGTCCTGCTGCTGAAAACAAAAACTATCTGCTAGTCCAAACAGATTCAAACAAACCGCTAAGAATTATTTGCAAATACTGCCTGACCCAGGGTTGAGTTATATGGTGCAGATGTGTCATGTCCTTCTCCTGCAGCTCTTATACCACATCAGCAGGGCAAGGTAAGAATTAAAGGGATATTTCACTTTGCCTCCATAAAGTTCATGATGCTCCAACATTAACTGGTCTAAGGTTTAATTGTCATCACCAGTATTCAGGACTTTTTTTCTTGTTTTTGATGTCACTTATTACTGTTATACAAACCTGCTTCTTGAAAACCAGGAGCTGGCATATTGCTCGGATTTGCTTTTCTTTTAGCTAACAGATGTATAAGAGCTACCCAGAGAAGCTTAAGCGGCACCTAGAGTAGATATTTTTAGTTGACCAGACATGGGAACCTATAGATATATGACCACTAAAATAAGCAAATGTACTGTAGTGAAAGATCTCTGAAAGACCAGGATGTGCTGGATGTGACGTCTGATGGTCAAAACGTAACTCCCCCATCACTGTAGGTGGGAGCGCCAGCCTCTTTGGGCCGCTCGCCACTGCTCAACTAGAAACAAGAGCTGAGAACAAACAGGAACTGGCAGTCTGGCACTGGATCCAGTTCTAGTTATTTTTGTTTTGACTGACCTCAAGGGAAACAGTCGTGGTGACGACAGACAGAGGCAACTGACATAAAAGACTTAACCAAAGCAAGTCACATAATCATAATCTAGTGCTATGATCTTTTAGTAATGGTTACACATTTATTTCCTCAAGCTCCTATCAAATCTCTTCCTCTGATTAAATAACGGCAAGACAACAACACACTTCTCTTTCAACATGATTTTAAACATTGTGGTTACTGGCTCTCGCTGTCGGTCGCTTCAGTGACGCACAAATGTGTAACCATTCAGTGATACAGAGTAGTCCAGCCTCCAGGGTCCTGTTGTGTCCTCCTAGTCCTGCACACTGAGCAGGGACCAAAAAAATCAACTGGAGCTGGAAGTTGGCCAAAGGTCTAGTTGCAGCTCCTTTGGAACTAGACCTTTGGACAACGGAAAATCCAAATGTTCCTGTTTTTTAATGCCAAAGAAGTGCTGAAAGGTTTGGTAATGTAGCAGTGGAAAAGAGCCCTGAAATCTTTGGCCTCTCTTTAAACCAGGATTCATCTCTCAGGGTATTAGAAGCACTAAAAGAGAGCTAAAGAGAAACCCAGGCAGGTTCGCATTTACATGGAAGAAAGTGAAGTTTGTGAAAGCACCAATTCTACACAGAAGCTGGCTCAACTCCTGGTCCTTGGGTTAAGTCAGCGAACGAAGAGTCTTACTGTGTTGAAGCTGAATGAAAGAGAATTTGGGAAAAACCTGATTTGTACCATGCCGGTAGTTTTTCTGGTCCAGGGTGACAGGAACCCACTGAACACAGCTTTCTCTCCAGCCGATTTTCAGAGGTTCAATAACACGATGTTATGAAGTATTGATTCCTCTGTGGATCCTGCCGTAAATGAAAACAATCTAATTTGAAAATGGGCACGTCTTGATGTTTCCAGTCTGTTCTTTGGCCTATTCTAAAGTATTTAAAGTATTTGTTGTAAAATGTTCTCCAGTTTGAGAGTTTCTGTAATAACCCGTCCGCTATCCCTGCCTCATCCCGCAGTGACATCACACTCCGCTACAAAGAGACCCGTCGGCGCAAACAGGAGGTCCCGGCAGACCGGGACCGCCCCCTGGGCAACGGTAACACGGCGACGCCGTCTGGGCGGAGCAAGCTCAACGGCAGCTCGGAGACGCTGCGGCACAGGAAGTCCTGAGGGGGGACGAAGCGGGTCGGAGCCTTTTGGTCACACTGTCGGCAGCGGTTGAAGAAGAGCAGCTGAGGAGAAAGGACAAAGTCAAAGACGGGAAAAACACAACATGACAACAACATCACACACATTACGGCAGACGGATTGTAGTCGGACGTGTCTGTGTGTGGTGTGGACTGTTCTTGTGCCTACATGAACCAACCAGAGTCATTCCAATGCTGGCTTATTCACTGTTAACACTAGTCACTGAACAAAAAAAAACAGGGCGGGCAAGGGGGGTTAATTTTCGGTTTATTGTCTAGTTATTGTCATACTACAGGGATTTTACCTCATCATATTTTTTACAAGAATGTGTTTGGGGAACAATACATGGGAGAAGATGTCTTTTTTTTTTTGTTGTTGTTATTTATACATTGCATCGGAGTTTGGGTGATGAGTTTTGGGTTTAGTGGAAAAGAAAAGGCTGAATACAAGAGAGGTAGGTTAGTGGAAGGAGGGGTGGCAGGCGATTGTGTTGGCCAGTGTGATCTGAAGAAGAAGGTCCAGACCAACAATCCACATCGGTCTACTCTCTCAGCTGCAGTTTTTTTTATACATATATATAAAACAAGAGCTGAACATCAGGACTGTGGCAGTCAACCACTGTAAATATGCTTCGTCCTGTCCTGTGTTTTCAGATCAGTGCTGATCAGAGAGCGGGGAGTGGACCTCAGTTTCACCGCTGACAAGAGATTTCGCGTGTGTATAGTGATTGATGAGAATGGGATTCTGTTTATTGTCCACTGCTATGCAATCCTCAGCATCATCCTGGGACTTGAACTAGTTGGGGCGAAATATTAACCAAGCGCCAGTGAAAAATCGACCTCGACTGATAATGTTACATTTCTCTCACGTTCAGTTAAATTGACGGTTCATAAGCTTCTGCTGGAATACTGCCAGCTTCCTGCAGAGAGCCGACTCGTTGTTTTCCCACTGATGCACATATATAGTTTTGGCATTTTCAAAGGTTGGTGTCTTCGGGTCCCAGGTTGATGATACATTGTTTACATGTGGGAGACAATATCAGCTCTTCGTTGACGGTGGACGGTTTTCTGCAGGGCTCAGGCGGTGTGTTGATCACACATCTCTGGATGCTGGGCAACACTGAGCCACCAGTGAACGCCCTCCTGGCAGAAGTCTCTTATACTCCTTATAACCAATGGGAATCCTCCCTGAGTCTTACCAGAGAGAAGACAACTGGCCAAAGCCAATCTGCTTTGTTCTTAAGAAGAACAGCAAGTTTGTAAAATAACAAAAAAGGTGTACCATATTCTAGGTATCTAACTGCATATGCTGTAAGGAATATAGTTTGGGTGTCTTTTGTAGATGTTTTATTACTCTTATTGCTTTAAGGAGAATAGATCATGAACACTAGATTGTACTTAAGTCGCTTTTTGTCAAATGAGGTCATGAGATATCCACAGCACCCTAATGAATACATTGAGGACAATCACACTCAGTCATTTATCCTCAGTTCCCTTCCCCTCAGTTCCCCTCTTTGATTGCACAACCATAATATGGGTGCCTGAGATAGGACAAATAACACGACCATTGGCACACTCAGTTAAGTCAGAACGAACTGACATCCCGAGTTCAATATTTGAAGCCTTTTATCCCAAAAGATTTTAAAGTCTTGAATTTTAATGAGTCGTGTTCTGTGTCGATAGAATTAGCTGAAATGGACCGAACGTCATCTGGGAAAGAAAAACTGTGATGAGACGGGTTGAGCTGTGTTTTGGATCGGGAAGGGAACGCCGCTAAGGGGACCAACCATTCAGGCTCTGAGGGTCCGCCATGTTGCGCATGCAATCAGCCAAAGCTTAGATCCCATTCTTGCTAAAGCCATAAAAGCCATCCAGGTCAACTTGAGCCGCTCAAACAGCTGTTAACCTTCATTTAGATTCCTTTTCAGTTCAAGTGAAACCAAGTTTGCCGTGTCCCAAAGCCATCGGGCTCAGCTATGTCACCATACAGCTTTATTTTAGGAGGACAGAGAGTGAAACCAAATTTTCTTTGAGTTAGCTTGACAAGGTGTGGCAAACCTTGGCCTCAACTGCCTGATGTCAAAAGCTTTAACATTGAATGTTATGCCGTCTGCATATGTGAAAGAACCTATGTTGCTTTGATTTCTCTGTCACTCACAATGTTCAATGTTCGGGACTTTTCACGATGATGCTACAAACCATTTGCTTCACGCTGCAAATTTTGACACGGAAAAATCACAAATCTTTGCTGACAAGAAGTCTGGTTGGACATCTACACATATCACTTTGTTTATTCACCCACTGGATGTTCAGCAGAGAGAGTTGGCGTTTCCCCAAAGATAACATAAGGCTAAAAGTTTTAGTCTTTGTGTTGTTTAGGTCTTGTTGCTGTGAGTGATCATTAGTGAAGTTCTGTGCGTCACCATGTCTCATTGTGTCCCGGTGGACACATACCATGCCGAAGTGACAAAGTATACAAACATCCGTGAAGCTAACTCCAAATTCCCTGTTGTAACTAGGCCGATGTTTAACGATGCCTTTGTAATCTAATTGTCAGTGTAATCCAGCAGATGCTACTGTCCAAAGAAGAGGGCATTTTCTTCACTACTTATCATTTCTGATAATTTTTTTTCTGCAAACACTAATCTGAAAAAAATGGTTTTGTCATTTTATGCAGGTTTCGTTTTCTTTCCAGAAAGAGGACTGCCTTGCTAATTCAGCCAAGTGGTTTGGTTTGTGTAATTTGCCCTCTTCTTTGAATACTGAGAGTTCCATAAAAGCTTAAAACCCTAAAAACGCTGTTTAGCTGATGTGTTCAAGTTTGTACTCGTTATTCTGTCCTGTGTAATTTGGCATCTAATTTGGTATATTAAGAACTTGGTAAAAGTTTTCGATTTTTCTCTCTTTATGTTTTTAGATGTGGGCTGGGGATTCGGTGGATATTTGTGCCCATATTCATGCTCTGAATTGGTAAAAGTCCTTTTGTCTCAGTCATGGAATTAAAGGGATGCACCAACTCTAGTCATGAATTTGCCAATCAGTACTGATATTTTAGTATAGTCCGTTCAGGAATTGAACTTAACAAACGACCTGTTGAGCCAAATTGGAAGGAGTCTACCAAAAAAGAACTATGTTGGGCCAGTCTGGTCTGGTCCTGGTGTGTGGAGAGTTCAGTGTAGTTCCACTTGCAGCCACATGAGGGCGGTGTTTGGTCTACTACCACCTCTCTATGTGCAGTTAGTCCAGTCTCCTCGTCAACGACCATGGACAACTTGCTGTATAAGCCATTTTCATCTAAGTTTGAGTAAATGTGAACATGTTAAGGATCATTTAAAAAAAAAAATGAAAAGCTGCTGTACCATGTTATTTTATAATGTTTTCAATAAAATCAACTGAAAACCTGCAGATTTGGTATGATCCCTGAGCTTGACATGATTGAAATGTGTTTTAGCAAGATAAAATGTGTGGTAGTGAATGTAAATATCTAAAAATATGTGAACTTACCCATGGAGCTGCACAGCAGTGTCAACCCAGGTGAAGCACCCGATAGCCTTTAATCCTCAATACTATTAACTATTGCTATTAGCTCGAAACACTAACTCTCTGCAGAGTAGTTATGCTTCATGACAGTCAGTTCTTATCTTCAGGAAAAAACAAACATTTGCACTGCAACTTCATGACAATACAGAGTAAAAAAAAAAAGTCACAGATGCAATGCTTAACAAGGTCCAGTAGCTGGAAAGACACTGCAGAGATTTCCCTTTTTTAATATCACAGAGTCGTGTCTTAGGACGGGTTTTCAAACTCTTTCATGTTTTGAACCCCCAGGTTGACGCCCTGAAGCTTGTCAGGGACCCCTGGGAGTCCCCAGGACTCCACTTTGAAAACCACCGTCTTGGGAGGTTTCCACAAACATGTTTTGTGTTTCAAGACGATGAGATACAACCATAATCTCACCATGGCTTTTCCTATCATAACTAACAAAAGATCCATTGCTCCATAGAACAACATAAAAATTCTACTAAATAAAATGAACTTATAGTGTTTGTCATAATCAGCCTTCTTGTATCTCCTGCTGCTCACTCTTGTCACTAACTGGTGCCACTGCTCGTGGGTGAAGTGGGTGGTCAACATTCCACTGAGGAGACCAACAGGTTGAGCGACTATGCCAACCAGACAGATAAGATGCACCCAGACAGCCAGTTACTTTGGTTTGTGTTTTCTTTTGCAA
Organism: Holocentrus rufus; assembly: GCA_900302615.1. Lineage (NCBI taxonomy): Eukaryota > Metazoa > Chordata > Actinopteri > Holocentriformes > Holocentridae > Holocentrus > Holocentrus rufus. The sequence continues at coordinate 68,346 of OMLF01037235.1, read as the reverse complement.
GTTTATCAAGCACCAGAATGTGAGAAAAGTTGCTAATCCAACTTTATGTCAAACTAATTTAATTAATATGTGCATTTTTTTGCACTACAATCATTCTTTTCTCACGCTTTAACTTACTACCCTCCTCCTTCATGAATTGATTATCTTTGGATGGAAAAAAAGCTTTAACTGATAGATTGTTCTCTCAGTGTCTAACAGAGGATATAGCCTGCTTCATTCCAGCAGATGACACAGTGTAAATGAGGATTATTAGTATCTCCTTAAATTAATAAACTGAGCAGTGAAATCTTACGTCTTTATTGCATAGTCCAAACTCCGCCCATCACCGAGATTTCTCACAACAAAGCCGTGTACATATAGACAGAATGATCAGACTAAGCTTGCATAGCCAAATAATCTTGGAACAAACAGTGAGTACATCAGTCACATGAGATAAATAGTTGTCACATCTCTGCGCATAGTGCAATCAGCTCTTACAGTCATTCTTCCTGGACTCCCTGAAGCAGTTGGAGTGGATTTAAAAAAATCACCCCTAAAGGATTAGAAAACATAGCAGTGCTTTGAAAGCAGTCAAAGCTTTGACCCAATGCAGTTCAGAAAATGCATAGTATACAGTATAAGAGGAATCATATCACAATCAGATAAAATCTAGGCTAAAAATTTAAGCTCTAAAAGACAACCACCTATCATAATACCATTTGTCAGATGCCTGAGATCTTTAGTGTGCCGTGGACGTTTTGGTTTCAGGAAAACAAGATCAGCCGAGCTAGCTTGATGTTCTTTGGTGATTTTCCAAGGCACATCGCGAATGTTTGTAAATTCAAGGTGGAATCAGTAAATATAATTCAAAAAGTGTGTGCAAAATACTGGTGTAAATGTGTGGCAGTCCCATCCCACATACCAGGACGGAGTTTGACATGGAGTGATGTCAAAAAGTATAACCATAGAACAAAGAATATAAAAACTGGTACTAAAAGGCAACATTTGAAAATGCACATATCAGTAACTGATTAGCTTTCTCAGCAGCCAATATCCATCGTACACTGGTCAGTAATGGGTTCAACATCCAATAGCTGCCTCTGCTCAGGGTCGAAACAAGCTTAATATTACACAACCAAGACCACAATAATAAAAACAGACTTTTAGAAAATATTCTCAATTTGTGTGAAATACATTTTATACTCAAATTTATTTTCTAAGATCTGACCAGCTTGAAGCCTTGGCCGGTGTCCAGTATGGCCGGAGGGAACCAGTTGAGTTTGATTCTCTTGATGCATCTTAAGCAGATGCTGCAGAGCCACAGCGGTTTTGGGCCACCAGTCCAGGTAGCCAGCTGGACCAGCGGGTAGGCCACGCGGGGGAAGTACGTCCTCCAGTGCTTGGTGACATCACTCTCTGTGGGCAGGTGCAGCGTGTAGTCGCTCCAGTGTTTGGAGATGCCGTAGGCGGCGGCGACCCCCCTGCCCTTCTCGCACCACTGGATGTCGCTGTTGGCGTTGCAGTTATACTCCACCCACTGTGAGGTGAAGTCCCCGAGCTGGGGTCTGTCCTGCAGCTCGATGTCCGTCGCTCGGGCGAGCTCCGCCCCCTGCACAGCCACGTACACGCCCTCCGCATTCCTGATCTCTGTCACCCACGGCAGGGAGTTCTCGCAGTCCAGCACCAGGATGAGCCGCGAGCAGAAGCTGCCGTTCTTCTCTCTCCACCAATCCAAGATCTTCTCCAGGCGCAGAGTGTCTCCTCCTGAAGACGAGCGCAAAGATCAGAAAGGCACTTAATATCATGAGTACGTTTTTCTTTACATGCAACCGTACAAGCATAATACATTTACAATTTGGGCATTTGTCCAGCCACTGTTATTATCAAGAGTGAATTACAATGAATACATAAGAGCAGTAAGCTTAAAATCTTAGAGCACTAAAATTACAAGCAAGTATTAAGACCAAAATGCCCCATTAATCCTGTTACTATAGAATAATCCAGTAAGAAGTGGTAAGAAAAGAAATGCCTTATCCCTTCTTTGTCACACCTTAAGCACTTAGCCCAATTAATGTGTTAATGCAGACTAGAGTCTGACCAATGTATTGGCTGACTAATATGAGCAGCTGATATTGGCTCATATGAGCTCATATTTATATGCTGATATTGATACATCTATCACAGATATATCAGTGTATAAATTGGCTGATGTGCAAAAAGACAGTATCTACTGCAGTAGGAAGCACTTGAGGTCATTTTAAAGTGTTATCATTAAATAGCCATAGCAGAGCCACTGTTTATAATCCTTTGTACAACACGTGAGTTGACAGCAGTAAATCACAGCTGAGCAGATGACTGCGCGGATTCTGATAAGAAGTATATTGTTCGACTGTAAAATATACAGCCTCCAGTGCATAACTCAATTACAATTATTTGATTAGCAGATATAACAATTCCTTGCTACAAATGTATTTAAAAAATGGCCAATATATTGTTATTGAAAGTTTTTTACTCTCAAATATTAATATCGTATCGGCCCCAAAACCTAACATCAGTTGTGCTCTAATGCATTCATGGTTTTGTAAGTGTCGGCCTATTAAACATCAGATATAGGTCGGCCCTTGTCTTTCACTTTCAATATGATGGAGGTTCCTTCCAGATTGTGGTTACATCACAACCACCTGTACAGACACTGTTATTGTTAATACGTAAGATTTTACTTAATGAAGCTAGAACCTGATACATTAAATCATTTGTGAATTAATTCTTCATTTATGGTCAATACTGTATCCCAGAGTTTCCCCAAGAGTTTCCCAGTTCAACCAATGATACTGTCACATTTTCAAACAAACACACCCGTCCCATGAACAGAAACAGTCTTTCTCTCCCTAACTGATCTCCTATTGGTTTATACTGCTGAGAGATGTCTCTCCGTGTTAAACCCTGCCTCAACAATCTGTTTCCCCAGGAAATACCTCAAATTATGGAAGCAAGAGGCTCTCAAAATGCAGTGTCACTGTGACTTTGAAGAAGAAGGCCACACATTTTCAATAGCAAATGTCTTTTTCCACCTTCCTGAGAACGACTGTCATCATGCACAAAAACATCAATCAGCTGCAGAGCCAGAACTGCCAGGCTGAGCTGGGTCAGTCATGGGAGCAGCTAACATACCTCGGATGCTACTTTGGCATGCCATCCATTCAGCACAACACAATCTCAATGAGACAACTGCCTTTTCTTTTCCAAAACAAATAGCATTTCTGAAATATTTGGCTCACAGGGACACTCAATTTGGGACAGGTCCGGGTTGGGACAGTTTGGTGAGAGGAGAAACAGGATGGAATGCTCAAATTTATCTCTAAATAAGTACGAATTTGCAATAGCTGTGGCCACGTACACACATGCGTCCACTCATACATGCAATCACACACACACAACCTCACAAACACTTGACCTCCATGGCAAATTTCATGCCATGCCTCACAGGTAGAAAGTTGGAGATGCTATAGCGTGGGCACAGCTTTGTGGACCAATGAATTGATGGACCAAAAGAATGAAACACAGGGCTGCTGGTCGCAGCTAAAACAGTTCAGGAGTTATGAAAGGGGGCGTGGCCAAAGCGTAAGGGGTGGGACTAACTCATACCAGCGAAAAAATAGCTATCTGCCAAGTCCAGTGACGCCTCCCGCAAGGCTCTATGACAAATGGTTCACTAGTTATGAAAGGGGGCGGGGCTAAGTGCAGGCTAACCTTCACCAATGAAAAAGAAACTCTGCTGAGTCCAGTGATGCCTCCCACAAGTGTCTATACAACAAATTCATAAGTTATAAACGAGGACATGGCACAATGGTGTGTGTGTATGTGTTTCTGTGTGTGTGTGTGTGTGAGAGAGACTTGTTTGGCCATGTTATGTGAACCTGTTTAGTAATTCTGTGCCTTTTCGTTATGAGTCACTTCTACTGCCACGCCTGTTTTTAGCCGGTTGGCATGAACACAATACACACGCCTTCAGACACACACACCTGACCTCCATACCAAATTACAGCCTCTGAGGGCAAAAACTGTGGCCGCCTAGGGGTGAGGAGATTTTTCTGGACCAATGACCGATCAACTGACCAACCGACTGACTGACTGAGCGAGCTATATAGCTGCTGGTCACAGCAGCTACAGCAGCATGTGCTCCTGCGCACGGGCTGCTCATTTCAACCACCGGAGGGCGAACTGAGCCAGATTTAGTGAGATAAATACAGCATCAGCACACGAGTGCTAAAATATTGACTATATAACCAGCAGGTGTATTTCTTAAGTATAAAATACTAAATAGCGTGAAAAAACTGTTGCTGTTTTTTTTGGAGTAATTTACTCACTCTGCCAAGCAACTCCACAAGAATTTCATTGGTTTGGCCTTAAGTGAAGAGTCTTAATGTCCTATGGTCTACATTTTTCAATTCATGAAAATGGTCAGTAAAAGGTTCAAAGTATAAACGATCAGCAGCTTCATCCAAAATTATCACTGTTCAAAAACCCGAATCGGTCCAACAACTGTAAAGCACTTATATGAAAGCTTCTGCCAAGTTTTGCGCATTTATCCTCACCTGCCAGCGCCCACTCTCCTGAGCGGTGGGTGTGCCCGCTGTAGAAGACCACGTAGGTGTCGTGGCGAGGGCCGTCAGCAGTGCGAAGTTCCAAGAAGGATTTGATCTTGGCCTGCAGGGCCTCCAGAGTCACACCACTGCTGGAATAGTCGCAGCCAAATGTCTCTATGAGGTGGTGGGCGAAGAAACGCTGCACACTGTTCAACATGCCGGTAGAGCGCGAGTTCAACTCCTGGACCTGGTCTGGAGGCAGCAGCAAGGGCTGACCGTCAGGACTATAAAGGAAACGTTAAAAGATAAATAAATAAATAAATAAATAAATAAATAAACAGAGTTTGGTGTTAAAAGCAAGATGACAAAATTGGCCCACAAGCATGGAAAGAAACAAATTTTCACAATCCAGCCTATAATTACTGATCTTATTCCTATGGAACACCGCTGCATGCACATTAGAAACGGAAACATAATATGTAAAACATGTGAGTTAAATTTGCCACTCTAAAGTGCAAATTTTGACTCAAAATGAAAATTCAAAATTCAATGTCATGAGATCAAAATAATGTGAAAATGTTGCTGCAGTTGTCTCAGAATGCATTTTCAAATCCATTTTCCCACAGAATAAGCATAGTGCCAAACTTTTGATGGCAAAAACAGGAGGCATTCTTTTACTTTTTACATTTGGATAACCATTTGCATTTTGGGATGTTTATAGCATGTGTCTTTGATCACATTTCAGATGCTGTGTGCAAAAGCTTGAAGTGAATCCATTTGAATTCAGCTGTTTTGTCACCTGATTAAAATGTGTTGATCTTGATGATGTAGGTTGTATTTTAAGTAAATTTTCATTAAATCATTTTCAGTCAATTCTATAGAGTATTCCAGTGTATTGTGATACAAATTTTATCCGGAGGTCCTTGCCAATATCCTCTATGGGCTCTATGGGTTACCTGGCAAAGAGGCTGGTGCAGTACCACAGCCAGTCTAGCAGCATTTGGCTGGACGTTGGTGTTATTTCCTCACCCTCCTAACACCATACAGCCTACACTAAACAAATGCACTGGTTTGCATCATGCAGCACCTGCAGTAGTTGGTTGGGATGACCACTGCGTAGCCCACACAGGTTCCTCCCAGACAGCTCCCAAGCTCGTGGAAAAGGCCGTGGAACAGAGACTCCAGAGGCAGAACCAGCAGAAACATGCTCACGAAGATACTGCTGGAGCCCTGGGAAGCAAATTCATATGAAGTACTGACTGAAATGTACACTGACCAAAGTACTGCTGTGAAAGACAACGTAAGACGGTACAATCCAACATTTAAGTATCATATGCATTAAAAATTATTTCTTACTTTGAAAAACCATTGAGGTCAAATGTAAGAATAAACTCATTCAATTTACCTTACAGATGATGCTTTTAGGGCTGGGCAATAAATCAATATTATATCTATATAGTGATATAACACTAGTTATCATTGGGATTTTGGATATTGTAGTATCGTGATAAGATGTAAGTGTTGTCTGTTCCTGGTTTTAAAGGCTGCATTACAGTAGAGATGCAATTTTCTGTTCTATTATTTGCCTCTGCCTGTTTAGTCATCATATCGACGTTATTATTAGATTGGTTATCAAAAATCTCGTTGTGTAAATATTTTGTGAACATACTAATAGTCATCTCTTCCTACAACATCATCAAAATATCAATAGCAAGCAAATATTGTGATATTTGTTTATGTCTATATTGCCCAGGCCTAGATGCTTTTAAATGTATTTTTGGCTCCTAATATTTCCAATTTAGGGGCATGTGTGCTCTGTTGAATAATGTCACAGTGGAGCCCAGTGTAATTTGTAGAATTACATTATATATGATATTTCTTTCATCTTTACCTGCCATGACAGTACAGCAAGAACGATACTTGACACCAGTGTGAAGAGCACTAGTTGTTCGGAGATGAGGCAGAAGTGCCTCATGCCCTTAGAGGCCATGACTTTGTCCAGATTGCCGACCCCTGAAGAGAAGCACAACCTCTGGCAGTCGCTGAGTTTGGTGTGAAAGCCCCAGACTGTGAAGAAAAACACCATGTGGGAAATGGCCCAGAGGATGCCACATATCAGGAAGGCTGGGATCCTCAGGTACCACTGGTCCAGGTCTGTCAGCTTCCGAGCTGCCAGGATGAAGAAGATCACCTCCACCACCAGGACAGGCACGACTGACAGCATGCGCCACAGGCCCCTCCACCCCAGAAAAGGCTGCCAGCGCTCAGTCACCGATAGGCCACTGAAGTAGACATCCAGCAGAGGGTCACAGATGAGCTGGCTGAAGAAGCAGGCCAGGGCGAAGGGGTTGGTGGTGATGTTCAGGGTCCTGAAGAACAGCACAGCGGTGATGACAGCAAAGCAGACCAAGTTGGGCAGAGCAAAGAGAGCCTTCATCCGGAGGACAACCATCACTGTGGCCAGCGCCACCACCAGCACCATCACACTCACTGACTTCTGAAAGACCAGCACAATGCTAGAGATGGCGAAGCCTGCCAGCTCCAGGAACTCTGCTGAGGTGAGGAAGGCAGGGCGGTATCTGGCACATCCACATACTCTCTCCAGCAGGGCCCACAACGTCCTTAAAGCCACACTGGCTAACAGCATGTAGTTAGTTGCCTGCTCCTTGACGTCGATTTTGAGGGCTGGGCTGTTGAGGAAGCAAAGCAGACCCAGCAAAAAGCCGAGCCACAGGTGGAGGAGGCTGAGGCTGACTTTCTCCATGCTGAAGTAGTAATACAGTATGCTTGCTATTCCGATGACAAACAGAGCCAAAACGAAAGCGACCAGAATGGCGGACTCTGCAGTGTTTTCCCACCGTACATAGAGCCCCAGGCACAGGGCAACCAGCAGGTTGAGGCTGGACAAGTAGCCCAACCACCGGACAGATGACCACATGCTAACCTCTCCATTGACCTCCTCTAGCCTGGTCATTGCTGCATGCAGACAGTGGCTCACACAGTAGCGCAGAAAACGACACATTTTGCTGCCGAAGACACACTATCCAGCATCAACAGGAGGCACTCGATTGAGTTATAAAGACGGTTCAGGCGAAGACATCTGAAATAACCACAATGATGCGACTTCAGAAGTTGGAATTGGTTGGCGTTAGCTAGCAGCGCTAACGGTGCTAACGGTGATCCTACATCTTTGCCGGGTCACCTAGTAGCACAAAAGCTAACCATTTATATAAACTGGTGTTTTTTTCATTTGACGTCCGATATGGTTTAAAAACTTAAGCGTAAGGCATCCAAAATCCGGCAAACAAAGCCGTTAAGGACATAGCACTTCGAAAAGTTTAGCACGTCCAAAGTTTTCGGTCAGATGACAGCCGCCACACAACTACGGCAAGCAGCAAGGGTCAGTTTTGTTCCAAGTAACTTACTAAAACGGAATCCACATCGCTTTGTAGTTGTAGTGTGATATGGAGCCTCGGGTATGTGACAAAATGTTGGCAATGTGGCAGAAAGTAATGTTTTATAATATTTTAAATATTCAAAGCGGTTTAGCGTTTTTTCCTCGTTCCAGAGAGTAAAAGGCAGAGTACACACAAAAAACGCACACGGACACTTTATATTTACATTCATTTATAAAAGAGAAATACAACCATACTCTAAGCACACATTGTTCTGCATCGTCTAAATCCTTAATAATGAAGATGAAAATCCTCATGCAATGGGCCAAAGAAACACTGGAAGACAAATGCACCCACTGATCACAACACACGCCTCTTTTAAATTCAGAAAATGTATGGTACTGAAACATGTAATAGTTCTGTTAGTAAAAAAAAAAAGAGAAAAAAAAAGAAGCAATATCACCAGAAAGATGCACATTAGCTGGAAAATGATATGGAAATAGCGACATGTTACTTCAACAGAAGAACCTTAATAATGACAACAGAGAATTGGACAGCTGCACATATCATTTGGCCAAGGAAGCTCAATATCTATCTAAAAATAAAATGTATGAGTTTTCTATTCTCTGGGGGCATGAAAATCAGTTTGAAACATATATTTCAACAAAGAAGGCACCTTAGCATTACTGGTATTACCTTATGGGCCCATCATATCTAACACTGTGTCATCATAAGAACATAACTGTGACACCCTTTGGATTGACAGTAAAGTGCCACCGACAAGAACACACAAACATAAATTCAGGAACATGAACCTTCATTCACACGGACAATCCTGACCACATCCACACTTTTTTGCCTGTTCAGCGACAGGCAGGAACACGCAACACTTCCGGTGCTAGTGTCATTAAGGAAAACCTCCCCCTATAACATACAGTACGTTCATATTAGATCTTGCTTGCTATTGCTAAAATGTACTTCACTCGCTTCAGAGGCTCTGACAAAACAGGAACTTAGTGCAAATACCTCCATCAAGGTGAAATATTTGACTGAAGAGCTCAGATCTAAATTATTGTCATTAGAGGAAACAGAGTCCAATTTTAGGTGGAGTTAGATATTTTCACATTGAGGTTACACAATTGTCTCCAAAGAATACTGGTGCTGTAAATTACAGCCCGATTGATATGGGATGTTGACTTGCTGTGGTGTGATGTACAATTTTGAGTACTACTTTTCCATTTAACTACAAATAAATACGTATTTGGAAAATCTACTGGGAAACAACAATTCAGCGTCAACATTTGTAAGGACACCAAGAGGAAAAAAAAAAGTGTGATATCTAGTTTGAAATACTCGTACCTTGTTACACAATGAGTATACACAGTTACAGTTTCACATTAGTAAACCTAGTAATACTCCTACCATATGGTTCTCAAAATGTTTAAAATGCTACAAATACCACTTTATTGTAAAAGATACACAAATCAGTCATAGGATGCCAAGTTAAAATGGCATTGCCACATTTTATACTGGACAACACCGATGTTTTTTGACTGTTGAGAATATATTTTTCAACAATGCACTTTTCTTTTTTTTTTTTTTTTTTTTTTTTTTTTTTTGGTCTTGGAAAACTAAATGCACATCAAGAATTTCAGAAAGTCTAGCTGCATGACTGTGACAAAAGCAAGCGTACCAGTCCTTCCATCTCAATCTCTCCAGTGCATTCGATCTCTTGTCAGACTGCTCGGGTTGTTGTATTTGGCTTTTATACTTAAGCAGCCTGCCATACTAGCTTATTCAAATAGAGACTGAGTATAGAGTATTAGACCAGTTGACTTTTGCTATTGAGAGCCGTTTGGGAGATGGGATGAGAATCAAGGGGCATTTCGATATCTTGACGGCATTCACTTTCCAACTCTTAAAAAACCTAGTTATTTATTAAAATATATCCATCTTAGTGTGTGTACTGTATGTGTGTGTGTGTGTGTAGGTGTGTGTGTGTGTGTGTGTATGTACCCTTGTAGGTGTGTGGATATGAGAAAATAATTGATATCTGTAAACTTCTCTCTTTCACTCTGTGCAAACTGCATTGTTTCGAGGAGAGGGATGAGTGGGAGAAGAATGCAGCAGGTTAATTTTGGCAGCGCAGCAGTTGAAGGGGTGGGAACAGTTCTATAGAGAACGGGGGTCGGTTTCGCCTAGCTCTGAAGCAGGATGGGGTCCTCCAGCTCGTGGAAGCCGGGCACCGAGCTGCTCTGGCTCTCCCCGGAATCCGAATCGTAGGGCGTGTCGGGCAGCTCGGTGAAGCCCCACGCCAGCTGGTCGTCCTCGAACTCGGAGCGCGCCTGCACGGGGACGTCGGCGTAGTCGTCCTCCTCGTTGGAGTGGAAGTCCTGAGGGATGTAGAGCATCTCGGGGTAGTTGCGTGACACCAGGTCGGTGGTGGTGGCCAGGGACACCTTGCGGAAGGCGATGAGATGCATGTGGGAGAACTTGATGTACTTGTAGCGCTTGAAGCCCAGCGACTCCACCGCCACGCGCCAGCTGCGCATCATGAGCGCGTGGCGGTTTTGGTGGGAGGAGTCGGGCGTGATGATGAGCAGCAGGCCGTGCAGCTCCAGCAGCTCGTGGGCCTTCTTGCAGCAGATCCAGCGCTGGTAGGGCGAGGGGAAGTAGGAGAGGAGCAGGGAGAAGACCACCACGTGGAAAAGCTGGCCGGGCAGAGCGTCGATCGGGTTGTGGAGCTGGCGGAGGAAGGCCTCCACCGCGTCGTCCGCCAGCTGGAGAGGCTGCTGGAGCTGAAGGTTGAGGAAGTCGCACTTGTACACACTCTGGGGGCGAGAGATGAGCCCGAAATGAAGCACACACACGCAACATGGTTCAAACACACACACATCTTCTGCATGGATTGTCATCATCGCTCATCCTCTATTTTTTAGCTTGTAGCTGTGAAATATAAAAAGCTTTTTTATTCTGTTCACTCTTAATATTTAACCACAACACTGACAACAGGCATGAGTCATTTGAGCCAGTGTTGCTTTTGCTTTGTGATGCTTTGTGATGCCAGCGCTGAGCAGCCAGTGTGGAAAACCTCATGCATTTTATTTTTAACAGAAATATAAGTCATACTGGGTTTTCCAACACATGAATGTGAACAAAAAAAAGGCCAACAAGTAAGGCTGGGCGATACGGACAAAATCAAATATCTTTGACTGAACACCTGCAAATAGAAAGCTACAACAGTCTAAGTTTGGAAAATTGACTTGACTGTAATGCAGCCTTTAAACCCAGGAAACGAGATAACTAGTCTCTTATCACAATATTAATATCTATGTCGCCCAGAGCAGAAATACACACCTCCACTGCAGGAACTATGTCAATACCAACTGTAAGGAATTCATCAAACTTCAAGAAAGGGTTGAAGCAGCTTCCCACATCAAGAAGGCGCATTTTCCCCAGCTGAGAGATTGAACTGCAAAACAAAGAGGCACACAGTAAAATCAGACGGGAGGGGCCATGAAATCTGCCCTCTTTGAGCCTATGCATTCCCACAAAAGAAATTCCATCTCCTGTGCGTTACATAAGCAAAGTATGTTTAAAAAAAGCAAAGCATAGGACCAAGAAGCCACTGTCAGCTCTGACTGCACCTTACCTAGGGATGGTGCTGTACGGCTGGGCACTTAAAGATGCTGTGGTCAGACCCATGGCAAGCCTGGCACTTTTCTCGTCCTTTTCCAACATTCTTTTCATCGCGCCATCCAAAAAGTATTCTTGACAGACACTGGGGGAGAGGGATCAAAACATTATTCATACCTTGCCGTGAAAGTGACAGTGACATGTGACAAAAACAGAACCTACAGCGGTGGATGAGTCAGGGTGCACTGCCATGAGGTCTGCTACTGGTGCTAAATGACACTAAAGACTTTTTTTTTTTTTAGGTCAGCCTTACCTGCGGCACCACTCAATGCGTCCCTCTCCTTCACAGTTTTTGGCCCAGTGGTTGTCAGCTAGATTCTTCATGGCGAGGGCATACTCGCTCAGCGTCTGTTCATCTTCACAGTGCTCCCGCCAGATCTTGTCAAAATCGCCCACTATGGAAAAAAACATAAAATCACAATAAAACTCACAAACTATCCACTCTGGGCTGTAAAATAAGAGTAGCACTGGGGCACAGACCTAGGTTAAATTATACATTCAACAAAAAATGTTTTGACAGAATTATTTTTGCAAAAACATGCATACAGGCTACTGACATTACCATATTTAAGCTTTCATTTTCTCTTCTGGAAAGATTGTGCCAACATCTTTTAATCTAACAAGGTGCAACAATAGCAAATAGCACATCTTCAGAACATACTTGCTAACTTCGGTCATCCAATTTAGCATCAAAAAGTGTACGTATTCCTCTCAGCCAAACTGCTGAAAAAGCCCCGGCTGCTGCTGGATCTCTGTTGCTTCACCATTCCCTCAACAATCATGGCCTACTTCTCTGCCAGTAACAGAAGTAAACAGTTTCTCTAAAGGCTCATCCTCATGTCATTTCACAGTGATAGTAATAATCCACAAAAATTCCCCTCAGCGCATCTTTACAGCTGTTCAGAAGTGTTCAGCCTGCGAACTCGGTGAAATGTGCTGATAAGGGAGAAATCCCATGACCACAAGGAAAAACACTCTATCAGATTTGCAGAAATGAAAGGACAACAAGAGGGGCGGTGGTAAACAGCAGTGCCCTGAAAGCATGACTATTGTGATACAATGCCAAGCCTTCCAGATCATGCTTTACTTATTAACCAATCATGAGGTCTGCTGACAAAGTTGTTGTCTCCAGAACAGCCAGCTAGTATCCCAACACACTCAACAGTCCCTGTTGAAACATGCGAAAACAAAACTGCATTTATTTTTCCATTAAATACATTGTTTTTTCCAAGCTAAAAAAAAAAGTGTGTACAAACAACTTTACCTCTGAACTGCTTACTAAACAACTGCTATTCCAGTGCATTAGACTCCAGAAATGTCACTGAAATTCCTTTACCAGTTGTCTGTGAACTGTCAGAAACCAGTTTAAAGTTACCTCGTGCTGGGTGTTCTCTTTCTGCTGTTTACTTTGAGATTTGAGAGCAGGGAAATGGTCAAATGCATGTTTTTATTCTGAGGCAGTGTTCTCAAATTAAACAAACCAGCCAGGGCAGACTAACAGAAAAGCCATTCAAGCCGGTGACACAACCAAAACTATGATTTTAGACGGCATTTTGGAGATTGAGGGGGCCTTAGCGGTTGCAAAATCCAGTCAATCCACAGCTTACAGACTGCCGTTTGTTTTTCTATGATTATGAGATGATAACAAAGTAATATTTCTTCTAATAAGGATTACCCAGTTGGGTTTTTTTGCACACGGTCCTTTGAATTTGCCATTTTGCATACTCCTCCTACACAAACGGTCTCAAGCAGGACTATGAATTTCCTCAAAAAGAGAGGTGAAAATGCAGCGTCAGCAACAGCGCAGTGTCTCTGTGCGTGGGAAGGCAGAGAAGTAATTCAAGGTTTTTGACTTGAGGGCACTTCAGCCTTAGCAGTGTGTATTGTACACCACTGACAGTCATGAACTGCGAGCTCAAAGCTGGAAAACAAACAACTCTGTCGGTGACCAAAACTGAACTGGCAACTTTTCAGTCGTTCATCCTGTGTGAACCTTGAAGGTGTGAAGTCCTCTGACTGACAGACAGATGTATCAGTGGCACCATAACCCAGCTATGAGAAATTGCGTGATAAAACCAAAGGGTTTTCCCAGACTTCCCATTTTATATTTTCTACATTTGACTGGTACTCTTACCCAGTGTGAATCATATAATCAAAGGAAACAAAGGCTTTTGTTCAAGGACAGTAGCATGGGAAAGATGGCTGCTGATGGACACACACACTGTTGTAGAAATGACCTTTTTTTTTGGTTATGGAGCAGCCTCTCTAACCACCCGGCCACTCTGCTGTGGAGGAGTCCTGACAGTGATCTACAGCTTTAAAAACATAAGGAATCTTGCTTTGTTTTTATGACTGGAATGTAAAACATATGAAGAATTCATTCCGTTTGGTGTGTGAATCTGTCAAGGCTAATTATGGCCCTTCTAGTTTGAAAATTGATATTGGCCTGCTCTGAGTGAGAAGAGACAACATGATCGAGAACAACAACCTGGCTGGACTCATTTGTCACAATCTAGCCAGCAGGCACTCTAAAAAAACTGTTTCTTTATAAGATATCATTAGCTCTCATCAAATAGTTACTTTTTGTATCCCAGACTCCACAAGAAGTAAAAATCCACCCCAAACCAGAGTCCATAAACAGCTGTTTCATTTATGTAAATGTCTCGCTGAAAAAAGGGAAGCAGAAACTCCAGTATATAATGTCATCAGGTGACATTTTTTAGCTCTGACCTGGAGGACAAACTTGGCTTCTAATGGGTAGCTAAAATGACTTTTGAGCTATATGGCCTCTCTAAATATCAATGACTGATTTAGTCTTTATAAACCTCTGCAAACATGATGCACAACTCCTACTCATTTCATGTAACTGAAGGAAAACATCTGGGAGCAGAGCCTTCTCCTGTAAGCCCCTCTATGCTGAATGACATAATCAGACACAAAATTTACATTAAACTGCAAATTTTACATCATTTTATTCAGTGTAGGTTACTGTCTACCTCAACTCTTACCATGCCAACTTTTCTTTGTCCTTTGTTTCTTTCCCTACAGACTGACATTATTCTGCTCCTGAAGCTCAAATTCATTCTCACATACTTATGCATGCACATAAGCTCTGGCCTAATACATTAAAATATCTGATATGCTTGTTGCTCTGAAACTGTTTTATGTCCCTAATTGCTTTACATAATGCACTGTTTGGATAAACCTGATATATGCGTTTTATTAAGGACTTGGAATTGACTTTGGCTCCGTTTTCTAGTTCAGAACGATAACACTACTCGGAAATCAAGCTCATTTGGTTGTAAAAGCTACACCAAACATTTGCTGAGTCCACAAAGTTATCTTCCATCTCAGTGTTAATACAGTTTTAAAAGTGTCTGTGGCCATTAATGTAACACAATTCTCTAGGCATTCGCTGTGATCTCGCTGATCCATGTTCACATTTTAGTGTCTTTGAAAACAGCAACAAATTTGCAATGTAAATGATGTTAGTTTGAGTTTTCCAGGCCTTGCTCTGCTGATTGCAACCCACGCTGCTACTTGGTTTGCTTCTACAGCAGCTAGCACCGCTACAATCTGTTAGCTAGGAAGTCTAATGTTAACGGTAATGTTTAGCAGACAGAATAATTTGAAGTTATCGATATAACCTGTTAAGATAAATGTTTTTAAGTAGTGTTGGCTGGCTAATGTTCACTGTTAGCTGGCTTTAGGGCCAGAGAGGGCCCTGTGAAGTAACGCTAGCTGTGCGAGGCTGCTCACCCTCTCTGTATTTTCTGCGCAGTTTTCTGTGGACGTTTTTAACGACCCCTGACAGCTTCTCCTGCTCCTTCTTGCACGATGCTTCTCTAGGAATCGGCATGTATAACGGCTCCAGGCTGCTTTCCGTCTCTCCTGTCTCGGCATTGTTCGTAGGGTCCATAGCACTGCACCGCTGCCGTTGCTGCTGCTTCCCCTTTTTCCAGCTGCGATCCGACCGGCGAACCGGTGGACCGGCCAACAACGCGTGAGCTGATTGGTTCTTTTTCACAAACACGCCTTAGAACTGACAGCCCAACATCCAATCAAAGGCCTGGAAGCGTAAACGCCTTCCTGTCAATTTCACAGCTGTTTGTGTTGCCTGCGCGTGGTTTGGAGCGTTTAGGTGCACCTCGTACACTCCAGAATCAGTAATCATAACATCCATAATACACCGTGAAAACACAACAACATGAAAATATCGTGTAGATATTTATACCATAGTATTCATCTATTTATTCTACCTTTCTCAACATTAATTAACGTCAACAGCTGACCAACACATCATATGCTGTGTAATTATATTCGGGTAACATCATCATTTGTATGTGCTCAGTCGTAGAAATTTCTAACTAACTGGCTGCACTTAAATGTCCAACCAAACTGCGTGGTTAACTATGCCTTTCTAGTGATATGTCAATTTAGTAGGCCTTCATTTGGCACAAGTACCCTAAAAACAATGTAAGATATCAATTTTGAAAACAGTTTAGACTAAAAGGGCGTGTTTCTAAAATACTAGCAATAGTGATTTAGGGCAGATAATACTGAAAAGACCCTTGATTAATCATGAAACACAATAATTCATAAAAGTTTAACTATCTGCAAAAATCTAATTATGAAGTGAAATGGTGTGTAACTTAATCTTTAATCACCTATTGCTTTGAAGTGAAAAATAATAAATAAATCAGTAAAAGTTGTTACTGTCACTGGTTACTCACAGACTTTGATTGAAAATTAGGCAAAAAGCCAGGGAGCCTTTGTGTGCTATGCAGTTATATGTTTGATAGAGGTCAAGTGGTGAATTGGCTACCACTAACAGCTGGTAGTCCCTTAAAATTTAAGGTAGTCATTAACAAACAAACAAACAAACAAAAAAAAAATCAAGTATTTTTTGTTCATTTCAACAGTAGTTTGACACTTAGATTGAACATTTCTGCACATATATGTTATAATATACTGTTACACTGTTATACTTTTATACAGTTGTGTAAACTGGCTTTTAGGCTTTTGTGGTTGGCTTTGTACATACTGCCACCTAATGGTCTCTGTGTTCTGCACTGTGTGGGCCTCACATTTCCAAAGGCAGATCTAAACTGCTTGTTATTTATATCATGTGAAACTCCTACTGCACTTGGCAGACAGTCATCTGTGTGAAATTTAATACACATCTTAGTCCAACTGCTTTGCCACACAAAATACAGCAGAACCTGTGACAGGATTTGTTTCAGGGGAGTAAAGGTGAAGAATGTGTAAATTTTCAATTTTTGAATCCTCCATCCCCTTCTTGTGTGAAACTGAATTTCGGTAAAATAAGGAAAATTAGTTCAGCATCTACACCAATGAAACCCACATAACTGTTACAGTTTCTCCTTCAAATCTCTTGCCGAAACATGACTGTTACCCTCTCCTAGAAATAACAAGCACATGATGGTAACTGCACTGTTTATTTAGTCTGCAGACACACTTGCTGATGCACTGCAGTATTGCTGCCAGATTAGGTGTCATCATGGTAATGAAATACAAATACAGTGCACTACCATCGTGTAAGAGCTTACATTCAGTATATACATGCCCCATAGCACCACTACAGTGACATAACACAATGACACAATGACTTATGAATGATGATAATAATAATAATAATAATAATAATAACAACAATAATTTTTTTGCCTCTTTCTATAAGCAGAATACCTCAAATAGTTATGTTTGGATTTGCACAAAACTTTGTGGAGAGGTTTGACTTGGATCAAGAAAGAACTGATTAATTTTTCACGCTGGTTGGAGGGTGTGACTTTCTACAAAAATAACTTCAAAACATATTCACATAACAACATCAACATTTGTGAGCTTATCAGCAGACATAAGAAGAGGTAAACCCTCCATTATTGACCCAGTCAAACAAGGCGGCGACACTAGGGAGCTCATTTCCAGGCTACACACAACATCAATGCCATTTTTTCTAAAACTAGGCACATTGGTAGAAGAAAACTCTTAATGTCCACTGAGCATATATAGCTTTGACTGACCACATGGCTAAAATGCTTGGAGGTTGCTAGAATTTAAACAAGCATATCTCACACCTTATTTCTGGTAGAATCGTGAAAATATGTGCCTCTCCTGTTAATGGCAATGGTGCATGGCAGAAATTATGACATGTGGCACTGGCATGTCTTGACAACTGCATAGTGTTGGTGGATGTGTGCACACTACTGAGGACCATCTTTGTGCTGTTAGAGATACCCCTCTGCATATCTGCCTTGTCAAAAATGCTATTATGCTACTCTTGGTGGCTAAAATTGTCCATGTTCATCTGGCAAGAGAGAGTGATAATCCTCACAGAGGGCTGGCCTGAAATCCCTTGGCGGGAGCCTGCAGCTGTGTGTGGCTCAGAGCAGAACCAAAAGTTAAAGTTCAAAGGGAGCATTGGACTACAACTTGACCACAAGTGACTTGTTTTGCCTGCAACCTCACGGAGCTGACCGTTCATTCATACTTCATCGCAGTTGTAGCAGTGGAACAAAATAACTACTTGCAAGCTGTCAGAGGAGACATTTATTTAGCCAAATTTTTGATGAGGAGTGACACAAAGAGAGCATGTCAGAAGTGAACTTGGCGAAGTCCCAAGGTTTGTCCTCCCTTTGGGAACAGCTTAATCTTGGAAAGAAGCCCACCATTCTTTCCCAGGGAAAGGCAAGAGATGGAGGAGAGAGCAAAATTAGGACTCTAATCCTCAGAAACAGTTTCACTCCAGTCTCGCTGTAGCTTGCAGTTGTTCATGGGTAAATATTGACTTTGTGAATGTGGACTGCACCTTCAAAACCCCATATATGGCATCCAAACAATATGAATTGGAATGTCTTACGGGTTCATATTCACATTATTCAGTTTGACTGTAAACACTTTGCAGCAGCGATAACTGACAATTACCAGATACCTGATTGGACTGCAGCCCAAGATAAAACATTTCAACACAGTAGAAACACAAATAAGAATCCAAACTGTCAGATTAGGGTGCAGTTTCTATGTTCTTGTTGAGTTTCAGGGTATGACCCCAGATTTCTGACATAACATACCACTGATAGCATTCATGTCTACTTTCCAAACTACAGATTAGGTCTTACTGACCCACATACAATAATAAGTTAGCCTTTTTTCCCTTAAGAATTCGGTATGACAAAATCTATTCAGGGAATATTAACAGTATTGTTCATTCTTAATTCATTCATATTGTAGCCTAATTATTACTGCCAAAAATCTTGTTGTATTTTAGGACTGCATGCACTGTGTTCTTACATAAACTGTTTTTATTTTGGTTATATATTTTTCATATATATTTTTTGGGG